>CALNHX010002759.1:0-168702 GCA_940337035.1 Agriotes lineatus | reverse complement strand
ATTCACTTACTATATCTGACAATCAGCATGCATTTTTAAACATTAATTCAGATGTTCAAGAAATTGCTACAGTATCTAAAAAACATTAACTTTTAATTAATCCTGCAAAATATATTGCCTCTTATTCGGTAATGCTAAAAATTGCCAAGAATTAAAGGAAGTTGTTAACTTGCAGATAGATGGAGTTACTATACCGGTTATGGAACAGGAACGGAACCTTGGACTGATGGTAGATCGTTTAGATACAAAACCCAAATTATGGACAATAAGACAAACCTTATATGGACCTTAAACTTATTTACCCTTCTAGAACTTATTTGCAAAAGAAATTAAATACAACTATGTGATTCCTTAGTTTTGTCTAATTTTACCTTTTGCGCCGAAGTTTACGGTTCATGCTTAACTAAAGATAATATAAATCAAATTCAGAGAGTGCAAAATTCGTGTCTCCGACTGGCATATGGTATTAGAAAATATGATCATTTTCTCATATAGATTAAAACTGCTTGCGGCCACGTTATACCAGAGAATTGTTCTGTATAAGAGATCAGCGTACCTCTATAATAAAATTACTTACCGCACAGATATATTCACAACATACACATCAGGTATAAAGGACTCATAACACCATCAGCTCAAAAAACTGCAGTATATGAACGCTCCTTTACATACCAGATAGCAAAAGGTATATCATAATCTTTCTATAATCATGAAGGGTCTGTCTGTAAATGACTTTAAAAGAAAACTTAAGATCGAGTTGCTACGCCAACAATAATTTATTTATACATTTATATTTATGTTACTTTTACAACTGTGATACGATGGGTTACATGCTACTTTATTAATTATTTCTTCATAGCCACGACCAACTGTCATCGAATTGTATAAGTTTTTAGTGTATAGTTTTAAGAATTATATAAATTTAAGAAAAAATCTTTTTTATGCAAGGTTTGGGTGGTAGATCAAGAAACGGCATATCGCTGCAATTGAACCTGGGCCTTGGGGTTTCCCTATAGATTAATTTAAATTATGTTTTTTTTTGTATTTCCTTTTAATTTTTCATTCTATGGGAAATAAAGCTGATTATTATTATTATAAAGCATACACTGTTTATATACTTACTCCTCCCGTCACATTGTTAGTTCTCCGAAAAATATGTTTCGTATGCGTATTACCACCGACCGCGAATGTTGAAAATGATTGCAAAGTCATATAAAAATAATATGGTTTTATTAAATATTTGTTATGTGTTAGCTAAGAATGACCTGCAGATACTGAGGCCGGAAACGAATGACCCCTAGTCTACATATATGCGTAACGTCATGAGAGCACACAAGCACGCAAATCCTAGTGGCACAACAGCCAGTCATTACAGTCGATCTGTGATCTGCACACCCCGATGATGGTGCATTCAAAGTTTAGATTTCCCAAATTTGTTCATACATGCACTTGGCAATCTACTGCATGCATTACTGGAACAGTCATAGTAGTTGCACTTGGCTAGATTCAATATTGTTCTGTGAAAATGTTAGCGGTTAGCGGTGGACTACCATCGGCTGGAAATTTTCTGCGCTCTGCGTGCTCGATGAAACTAGATCGACGGCGGTTTGCAACTCAAGGAATAAAAACGGCTAGAACTGAGGAGATATCACTCTAAAGCAATAGCGGGTAAGGCGGATGCTGTGTTTGCCATACTAGATATAAGACCAATGTTAATTACTCCAATAAGGTTATGGAAGCTTTTCGATCTCGCAAAGCCGTCATTAGTGCCACACGGGTCGCAATGGTGTGATAGAGTAAGCACAATACACGAGATACTATGAGCTACAAAATAATAATTCTCTTCAGCTAGGTGCAGTCAGAAAGAAGGTTGGGTTCAACAGCTAAAGATTTGTGAGTGTTTTAAATTTACCTATGAACGAAGCGTCGTAGAATGTACTTAAGCGTGAATACTCCAAACTTTAAAATGGCACTTTGTTACCGTCAGTTTTCGCCTTACTGTATTTTCGAGATTTTGGTTACCAATAATTTCCGATTTATTGTATGTTCGATGCTTTTCGAATTGCGTTTGGGCACTGCACATTCTTGATACGCAGCCTTGGCTCATTGTTAAGCGCTCGCGATGTGAAATTGGGTCATCTTGTTCCGGCATTGGATCGAATAAGGTCGCGGAAGTTTTGGCGCTGGTCGACGTCGCCATTCTGGAGAAGGTGCTTATGGTTGTCTAGGCACTTCTCACCCTTCAGTTAGGGGATTTGTACGCGTCTCGACATTTCTCCGTATGTGAATTTGGAGATTCTGCTAGGTGCAGACCTTTTTTGACGTCAAAATTTCCGAGCGAACCATTTGGGGAAACTTATTGTAAGTAGGACCGTTTTCAGCCCCTTTTCGAGTGCCCGCTAACGTTTATTTCTTAATAATGTAGTCCCCACCTCGTGCTGGGCCCCAAGTACGCTCATACATCTCGGACTTGGCCCCAAATAGGCGAATACCACGATTTGAACATCACGTTCTGGACCTCAGTTATATCTCGATTACCTCGTGATGGGTCTCCTTTAAGACTTGGAAATCCCGCCTTGTGGCCGCTGCGTTCTGCGATAACGTATCTCAACGCGCTTACCTGGCGAACTGCTCGTCCCCAGAAGCCCGTTCCTGCAATGCTGTTCGCGCGAAGATAACTTCAAATCAGCCTAAGGTAACCTTACTGCCCTATTAATTTGTGCTTCTGTTGTACGGCTCAATCGACGAAGGACTGCCTAAAGTATTTTGGCTTTTAAAGTAAGATTAGCGCGATAAACTGGCGCGAGATATGTGATAATGGTCTGGACGCATCACTTGATGGCGTATTTTTTTAATGTGTAAAGTAAGAGGCTTCCCCTCGCCGCAGTTCTACTTTTGCTGTGGATTGTGATATTTATTTATTTATTATATGTACAACAGTGTAGAAATTCCTGAGGCGGACGCCCGCTGTAATTTTACTATTTTACATTAACGTCACTATCCGGGAGCCGCAGGAATTTCCGTTAATTTTATAATCTGGTGTTTTAATTTGGCCACCCTATTTTTGTGAACAAGGATCCTTGGGGCAGTTACAATGCATATGCAGGCCTGAAACTTTTTACCTATGTGTATCTTTTATGTGTGTGCCCAAACTTATGAGTGAATAAAACGAACTTGTCATATTTAATTACACTTGATTGTTTGACTCCGGTTTTGCGCATTTCTAGTAATTTCTCAGTGTTCCGATTTAGCTGGAGCGAAATCTAACAATCGCTGAATCAAGGGGTTAAGGCTTAGTTTTTTTGTTATCATAAATCGGTGGCGCCAATCTTTCCATCTTTAGAACTCACGCCGTCTTCGACTGCAGTTGGCAGGCGACCCCCCTGATTTGCGATTGATAGTGACTCGCCTGGGCAGTGCCCGAGTGAGACAATTTGGTGTTTTGATTGCAACTTGGGATCGTAAGCAATTAAAGTAAGTATCATTTCTCCAGCCCCCTTTGTTTGTGCTTAAAGTTGATAACAACTTCAGTAGCTTATTCAGAAGTTGTGCTTCTCAGTTTTTCACACTTACCTTAGCGTTCCGACCTCTAAAATACCTGTTAAACCTGGGTTTGTCTATTCTAACATCTTTCTTTCAAGACGTTTTGCAGAAACACAAGAAAACACACACCAGTTTAAAAAGATTTATTTTTACACATACCTGCTCACAATAAAACCAGCGATTCTACAGTCACCCACAAAACTTAGCGTTAACAATTCTCTCAGTGACATCACATTTGAGAGAGTTGCCCGATAAATTCAGCTGTACTTCCTAAACGCAATCCTTTCTCTCGGGGGAATTTAGTTATTAAGTGTAAGTGAACTGATTGTGTTGTGAGAAGAGTCTCTGAAGCAGTTTTTCAGTTTGGAAATCTCAAGTTTTGAAGTTGTTTAAGAGCTTGTGAAGGTTTTAAACTTTTTGCTTTTTTTGGACTGGTTTACCGTGACCTTGCAAATAAGCTTTGCTTAAAAACTTAATCTAATTTTGGAACCCTATGTGGCATCGGGTCATATGCATTAATGCAAGTTTCAAGTATACACACTTGTTTTCTGATACTTAAGTTTCTTCTGCGATACTGTTTGAAACTATAATATTAATCCACACACATGCAAGCAATCCTAAAAATATCGATGGTTTGCTCTCAACTACTAACGTTTGTATGCTGCTAATCGTCCCTCCTGTATCATACACTCGTTCTCTCAAAAAGCGTATATGTCACATCCGTTCCCATAACTGAAACATTTCGAAAGCGATCTGATGCGGGTTAACCGGTTTATTTATCTTTTTCATCAAATATTGTTCGGAGAGCAGGCGACCTGGAGGTCAAATGTTGCGAAATGAAGTTTCAATGGGAGCGAAATATCTAGGGCACGGGGTTGTGAGCGCTTCCATTTAATTAAGTACAAATAAAAAGCTCCGCCAGCGTCTCTAAAATAAACTGTTGGGTTAGGTCCGCCTCCTGATCTCAGTCGAGTGGGTGAGACTGTTTGCTTTTATGCTAATTAAAAACCTGAAAATAAGATAGTTGTTGCAATGTCTTGTCTCTTACTCGAATTAAGCTTATGTTTACTATCTGTGTCAGATAAAAATGTACATAAGGAGATGGTTTTCACGCCTCGTTTCTATTTTTAGTATATCGCTGTCCTTGCTGAAAGCTACAGCGAACCCAAAATGCAAGTCATCATCAGTCAACATGTGCAGCTTAAAAAAGTCGCATATACTACACTTTAAATCATGCTTACTTAGACTTAACTACTTCGAGCATAGATGGTTGCATGACTACTCGTAATTGAGGACTTCCATTTAAGTTATAGTACAGAAATGCAGCCACCACGTGAATGCAGGACAGCTAAATTTATAAGATTCGTTTCTGACATTATTTGGCCAAACGGAAATTATCTAACAGTATATATGAAGAAGATCACTGAACATTAAATTTCAGAATTTACCTAAAAAGCAAATTAGTTAAACCGTTTCCTCCTTAGCTCTTTCTAGATATCTTAACTGCTCCGATCATTGTGCCCATTAGTAATCCCGTTATTGAACAAACTTCAATAGACTCCAGACCAATTACAGGAAATTCTTAAGCAATCACGACCGCTAATCCCTAGTAACGAGCTTAAACTGAAAGTTCGAATTTGGCCGTTTAGTAAGGATCTAACGTTTGAAGCATTAAATAAACCGATTGAACTGACTGATGTATGCTTGAAATTCCATGTAACTGTCAAAAGAACTACTTGCGATCTTACACCAGTTACAGTTTATTGCACCCCAAAGAACGGCAATGACTTTTAAGTAGTATAAGGTCGCCTAAACATAATTTTTCACGCTTTGCTCCATAAAAGAAGGCTAAATGTGAAAAGAGTGGAAGTTTAAATCCTTGTTTGGATGAGACGACATTGTAGGCAATTCATAAAGGGTTTTGAGGTTTTATTCCTCAACAAAATTCAATTTGATGTAACGTGCAAAGCCGCGCACATAAAAAGTCCATAAAAGCGACATAAATCGGACAATTGCTGCAAGGTTATTGCTTCAGTTTGTGATCCGGATATGTGTAAATGCGATCATACTCTAATACACACTCCTGCATCACAATGCAGCCGAGGCGCGTGGGGCACAGTTGGCGATTACGAGCACGATCAGGTGATGATGGATGGATGCGTGGAGTGAAATGAGCCGGTGTAACCGCATCACAATCGATAACGAGACTTACTTCCGGCCAATTTTGGCTAGTTCTTGTTCGCGTGTTTTCGGGAGTTATTTAGCTGCCAGATATTTGCGAGAGCTAATAAATTTCGTAACTCCAAATACCTAAAACTTACTAAAACTCCGACATAGCTATGTCGGAAATACCGCCCAGCAAAATTATAAAGCAAACACTTAATTCTTGGTGGGATTTAGTTAAATTTTCTTATGACGCATAGTAACAATTTTGTTTGACATTTGCTTTAATGCATTCTAATGTTACAAAAATTGTAATTTTGAATAAAAAGTAATAATAAAATAGTATTCAGTATAAAAGTCGTCGTTTGTTAATATTCAAATCAATTAGCTCATAAAAGACTGCCAGAGAGTGGTCGTGGATAAAGAAAATGCGCAGTAAATGTATCTAATTATCATAGGCAGTAGCAAATCAATAGTTACACACTTCGCGGAACCATATAAAGTGATCGAGAGCTACATAAAATAATATATACCAAAGAAGAACCCCAATGGCGAGTGTCAAGGGTCTACAATATATTTATTTACGACAACAACGTAGTACATCAAAATATATGATTTTATGTAAGTATTTAGACGAAACGAATTAAATAATCAGTGTGCGAACAAGTAGTGTATGCAAATGTACAAGCAAAGGTGTTTCATTAAATAAAAGCGCACAAAATCGTTTAAACGAAGTGTAAAGATGCTAATTGAAATAAAATCTACCAAGCACTCCAAATAAGCTACGCGATAGCATAATCCGCACAACGCTCCTCCAGAACGAACACAGTTATAGCCAAGGTACAAATTGCGTATCAAGAGGAAGGTGAGTTATTCGCATTGTAGCGAGATGGTCCGCGCCTAGCAGTAAAACTACTCGCTTACTATTCTTACTAAAATAACGGATGGTTGTTGCCCAATATCAAAGTTATAATCACGTTAATTTGATAAACATCTGACGGTTGCTTGTTTACGAAAGTTTAAATCAAATATTTAAGTTCTATGATGAAAAGTAGTTGTGGGTTCGAGTCCCACGCCCGAACATCAGCTACATCTCACGCTCTCCTGCTACTATACCAACACCTTTAGTGGTCGTGACCTCGTCAGCTGGGAATTGCTCCTATCACCTAGCCAGCCTGGGGAGGGGGGAGATAGGTTATAAAACCGCACTCAGTGTGGTAGTACAATCTCCCAACCTATACTGCAAGGAACAAAAGAAGAAGTAGATGAAAAGTGTAATGAGCGAGGAAAGAGAAGAGACGAGAAAAAGAGAAAGGCCAGAAAAGAAAGTCGATAGAGAAGGCGGCCAACAAATGTTTTATTTTCATAATATTATGACACCAGGTGGACCCGCTGTACGCGGCAATTCACAAAGCCAGTAGCACCAAATCTACCCTATATTTGCGAAAAGTATTTTGCTCTTTGCTCTTCAAGCATCACCAAAAGAATACCTTAATAGAAAGTACGTGCTAACTTTTCGAATAGAAATTATAAAATTGTATTACATTTACAAATCGGTTGTTAATCCACTTAAAAGAGTTGGGGATGTATAATATCACAAAGTAAGTTAATGATGCACGCAGAGAATACCGAGTGGCTAATCCATATCTTACGATGATATGTTACTTTAACGATGCCAGTCTCCTGCCGGTACAGGCAATTTAGAAAAAAATCGTCTACTCCTACTTAGCACACAACGTATTCAATCAGCATCGAACTGTCCATAGAAGTAGTAAGACGGCACCGCTAATTGTATTAAGTGTTCAATTAAATTAATCGATGCTCGATTAAATTAATCGGATGATTGACAGGTGCTCCAATTAAACCGCGAATTGACCTAATTCATTTCGCGGTTTGATCTAATTAATCACATATGAAGTTTGATATGTAATTTACATATGTGCTACTGATTAAATTACGCGGCGGCCATTTTTAATTTGCTTCCGGAATTACGCGCCGAATCGATTAACGCGATTTCCATAGTCCCTACCTACTATAGGAAATTTTTCAGATTTTTTTCCAATTTTTGAATTTAAACTTCCCGGGTGTCGGTCATCTTGGTTTTCTGCGCACGCACTTCTTGCGGAAATATTTGAATTTCAAACTGCTAAATCTTCCGTCTTCCTCATCGAAGCTGCTCTCTCTCTCTCTCTCTCTCTCTCTCTCTCTCTCTCTCATGCACGGAAGCCATTTTAATTTCGGGCGAATATTTGAATTTTAAATTTTTCCCAGTTTTGAATTTAACTTCTCGGGTGTCGTTCATCTTGGTTTTCTCACATTTATTTTAATTTAAAAAAAGCTTCCTGCGACGACCCTTAGCCGGATCTGAATCAGCAACGTCAGTATTACGAGTCTGAAGTCTTAACCAACTGAGCTACAGAACATCGTTCTTGAATGCTATTAAAACTTCAACAGTTGTGTGCGGGTTCGACATCGAGCTTCCTTGTTGTAAACAAACTATTATTCAAAAATTGAAATTATCAGAATAGCTTATTGGGTTTAAAGGTAGATACAATTTTTAAAAAATTAGATTTGTAACAGCTTTTGCTAGAAATAATTATTTTTATAATTTGCAATATTCTCATTGTCCCTACCTACTATAGGAAATTTCCGATCGGTTGGCGATAAGAGGTAAAGACAGATCGTAAATATAAAAACGAGTTACAAATTTGATTTTAATATATTCCTGAAATACTAAGTATGAAAAGGTCTCATATAATATTATTAAATTATTTATAAAACCACGGCTATTATCCATTTTTCATATTTGAAATGCTAGAATAGGGTTAATTTTATGGTGCTATGTGTAATTACAAAAGACATTATAGCCCCGAACTTTCTATTTTGTCATCCTCAAATGACCTAACAGGTCGTTGCCTGTCGGCCACAATTATATATATCCCACAATTATATATATATCAGCAATAAGATAACATGAACAAGAAGATATACGTATTGCTTGAGTAAGAAAGAGATAAACATAGTAGCAAATATTGGAGAAGGCTTGACTAATTTAATTATGACATTTGTCAACTAAACATGCCTACTAATATAATTTTTTGTATGGCTATCCTTTTCTTACTCATATAGGTAAGAAAGGGTGGTGCGTTGCTTTCAGCTACCGTGTTTCGGCTACTTTTCGATGTTGAGTCCGAAGATATCCGAGTCTTATTGTATAAGAATGGTTGTCCTCTCCGCGTTTTTAATTTAATTTGCAAGCCGTCTCCTTAAAATCATGGGAACATATGATTTTGTCGCTCCTGGAAAAAGCATGTTGCGAAGAACAGCGATGAGTGGAATTTTTTAAAATATTGCCCTACTACAGTCATTTCGAAAAGCAAAAGGTTTTTATTTATAAGTAAGCGTCTGAAATTGTGTCATTATATCGCTCAAAAGTGTATTTTAGTTTAAAAAATTCCAGTATAAATGCAAACGGACGAAAATAAAAACGCAATTGACCACAAATTAACATAAATTTGAATAAAACAGAGAATTTCGTTGAAAAATGTTTTGTTTTAGTTTTAAAAACTCCAGTATAAATGCCAACAAACGAAAATAAAAACGCAATTGGCCACAAAGTAACATAATTTTGAATAAAAACACACAATTTTGTTGAAAAAATGTTCTGTTTCACTTAAAATTTTTCAAAACTGACTTCATGTCACTTGAAATTATACAAAAAAACGACAGTTTTATCCAATAAGAGATAAAAAATACACCATCTCACATTATTTCACTTAAAAAATGATCACAATTCGTTTTATAAATCGTTTTGTAAAACGAAAATGATGTAAAAACAGTTTTAAGAGTTATTTCTAAGCATAATTTTGCAAATGTTTTACACTTTTTTCTCTAACTTGTTGTAGTTTTAGCAAGATTTGAATAAAAAACAGCAATTTCTGCAGCAGTTTTAGTAAGCTTTGAATAAAAACACACAATTTCGCTGAAAAATGTGTTGGTCCACATCATCTCGCATAAATGTTTACAAAAACTGACATTATGTCACTTGAAATTATACAAAAAATGACATTTTTTACTCAACATACGACGAAAATTGAACAAAAATCACTCAATTACACAGCATCTCACATAAATTTTTACAAAATCGCCATAATGTTACATAAACTATGCATAATTTTGCAATTGTTTTACACTTTTTATAAAATGCACCGCTCAAAATTAAAAGAAATCGCAATTTCATTGAAAAAATCTACTACTACAATCATTTCGATAAACAAAATTCAAAAAATCTTATACTTTCGATGGAAATATATGTATGTCGACCACAAATTAACATAATTTTGGAATAAAAACGCGCAATTCGTTGAAAAAAATGTTCTGACACCATCAAAACACGCAATTTCATTGAAAAATCTTCTACCACACGCATTTCTAGAAGCAAAATTTACGCACTTTCGCTGAAAAACGTTCTGTTCCACATCATCTCACATAAATTTTCACAAAAATCGACATCATGTCACATAAATTATACAAAAACTGTCATCACGTCACTTGAAATTATACAAAATACGATATTTTTATTCAACACACAATGAAAATTGAACAAAAATCACGCAATCACACATCATCTCACATAAATTTACACAACAATCGACATCATGTTACATAAATTATACAAAAACTGACATCATGTCACTTGAAATTATACAAAAAACGATATTTTATTCAACACACGATGAAAATTGAACAAAAATCACGCAATTACACGCCATTTCACATAAATTTACACAAAAATCGACATCATGTCACATAAATTATACAAAAACTGCCATCACGTCACTTGAAATTATACAAAAAACGACATTTTTACTCAACACACGACGAAAATTGAACAAAAATCACGCAATTACACGCCATTTCACATAAATTTTTACAAAAATCGACATCATGTTACATAAACTATGCATAATTTTGCAAATGTTTTACACTTTTTATAAAATGCATCGCTCAAAATTAAAAGAAATAGCAATTTCGTTGAAAAAATATTTTTATTTTAGCTTTAGATTTTGTAATTATTGCAGATTCGTGAAAAACAAAAGCAGAGTAGAAATAAAAAAACACAAACACTTTGTAATGAACAAATATATTGTTCTTATTTCGTATAATACTTAATAATATAAATATAAATGTACAGCTGAATGTCTTATTTTCTAAAATTTGCTAGCAATTTACAAAACGGTAGTTTGAGGTGCACAACATTTCAAATTAAAAAGGCTGCAAGTAATAAAATCAGAATTTCATTGTGTCATTTTAAAGTTTAAGATGCACCCAATCTAGAATTCCCTTCGTTTTTGGTGTTGATGACATCTGCCTTAGAGGCGTTTTTCTAACGGCCCTTTTTTGGAGGCGTTTTCTTATCGGCGTTCTTCTGACTGAACCTTTTTGATGTGGACTTGGATGAGTAGCTGGTGTTTTTAATTTATATTCTAAATCGGACTCGCAGTTATCAGTTTCCATTTCGTTTTTCCTGTAGTACCAGTCGGGGTTGGCTGCTTTTGCTGTTTAGGTTTAGCTAGCAGCACATTAGCAACGTTAAGGTCTTTGATGTAATCAGCTAACTGTAGGCGTCCGGGTGGATTAATAGTTTTTCGAGGCCGCAGAGTGTCGTGAACTAAATCGACTATGTTAGACGCCGGTAAAATTTCACCCTTTATAGTAACGGTACCCTTGTGATCCCAGCTCACATCGTTTGAGGCACTCAAAATGCGTAGGAAAACTTCAGCTTTTTTCTTAAAAGTGTTGGGAAGTGTAGATAAAATAATGGCATTTGATAGGCTGTTACTGGTAGTTTCAATGGGTATTTTGATTGGCTGCCGTACCTGGTTTGTGAAATGAAGGTACCTTTGTAAAACCTGATTGTACTGGATCCATTTATCGTGATCAGTTAATTTGGACTTTAAAACTTTTTGCATTTCGTCATCAAGCTGTGATAATATATTTTTCTCCGCATCATCGCCAGAATTAAGACGTTGGACAAATTCCGGCGATACAATCAACATCTTCCGCTCTTTGTCCATTTTAGTCGAAAAGGAGCTCAGTCGGTTGTTCTGGTAGAGCCGTCGTGAATAAACTAGCTTAAAATCAAGACTTTCATAATAAATATATAAAAAAAAATATGACAGGTACGGGAATCGAACCGTATTCTCTCTCGAGATCAGAGCTTGAAAATGACGCCTTAACCATTCGGCCAACCTGCCTCCCTATATAAACGAGCACTCTCTGCATAATTAAGAAAACATATAGTTTAAAAAGCCTTCTACATGCAATTTCATACAATATTTCATATAAATTAAGCCATGTACAAATTTCTAAATCGGTTTTGATATATATTTTATCGAAAGACTTGACCCTCAGCTACCGTTTTATTATTTGTCGTGATGCGTCATCGCTGAATTTACAAGAGCCAACCTGTCTGCTGTGTGACGTACGCAATGTCTCCATCCGTTTTTATTTTAAAATTCTATAAAAAGATAGCCATACAAAAAATTATATTAGTAGGCATGTTTAGTTGACAAATGTCATAATTAAATTAGTCAAGCCTTCTCCAATATTTGCTACTATGTTTATCTCTTTCTTACTCAAGCAATACGTATATCTTCTTGTTCATGTTATCTTATTGCTGATATATATAATTGTGGGATATATATAATTGTGGCCGACAGGCAACGACCTGTTAGGTCATTTGAGGATGACAAAATAGAAAGTTCGGGGCTATAATGTCTAATGTAATTACACATAGCACCATAAAATTAACCCTATTCTAGCATTTCAAATATGAAAAATGGATAATAGCCGTGGTTTTTATAAATAATTTAATAATATTATATGAGACCTTTTCATACTTAGTATTTCAGGAATATATTAAAATCAAATTTGTAACTCGTTTTTATATTTACGATCTGTCTTTACCTCTTATCGCCAACCGATCGGAAATTTCCTATAGTAGGTAGGGACAATGAGAATATTGCAAATTATAAAAATAATTATTTCTAGCAAAAGCTGTTACAAATCTAATTTTTTAAAAATTGTATCTACCTTTAAACCCAATAAGCTATACATTCCCTATTCTGATAATTTCAATTTTTGAAAAATAGTTTGTTTACAACAAGGAAGCTCGATGTCGAACCCGCACACAACTGTTGAAGTTTTAATAGCATTCAAGCACGATGTTCTGTAGCTCAGTTGGTTAAGACTTCAGACTCGTAATACTGACGTTGCTGGTTCAGATCCGGCTAAGGGTCGTCGCAGGAAGCTTTTTTTAAATTAAAATAAATGTGAGAAAACCAAGATGAACGACACCCGAGAAGTTAAATTCAAAACTGGAAAAAATTTAAAATTCAAATATTCGCGCGAAATTAAAATGGCCTCCGTGCATGAGAGAAAGAGAGAGAGAGAGATAGAGCAGCTTCGATGAGGAAGACGGAAGATTTAGCAGTTTGAAATTCAAATATTTCCGTAAGAAGTGCGTGCGCAGAAAACCAAGATGACCGACACCCGGGAAGTTTAAATTCAAAAATTGGAACTTAGAAAAAAAATCTGAAAAATTTCTTATAGTAGGTAGGGACAATGGAAATCGCGTTAATCCATTCGGCGCGTAATTCCGGAAGCAAATTAAAAATGGCCGCCGCGTAATTTAATCAGTAGCACATATGTAAATTACATATCAAACTTCATATGTGATTAATTAGATCAAACCGCGAAAATTAATTAGGTCAATTCGCGGTTTAATTGGAGCACCTGTCAATCATCCGATTAATTTAATCGAGCATCGATTAATTTAATTGAACACTTAATCCAATTAGCGGTGCCGTCTTACTACTCATAGATAAAACCAATTTCATAGTAAGCGTCAACTAACCAAGACGATGAAAAATAACTGTTGAGAATAAATTCATGAAACGGTGACTTTAATTTACAAGTAGATTGAATTCCCAAGCGTTAAACAACTAATTATATGGAACAATAAGGAAATAATTAGCAAAACAAGAGAGACGGTAAACAACATTGGCTTCCGACTTATACTCACAATTGCAATAGAAACACGAGCATACATCCACCTCAGCTACAAGAAACACTGAAAACATTACGACAAATTCTCTAGGATGTGCTAAAGTGCAAAAGAAATCGACGTAGATAATGGAATTACTGCAAGGATGGTAAACAGCTAACCGCCCAAAAATGGAAAGGAAAACAACCCAAAGTCTTCTGTGGTACGTAAAAGGCAGTCAAAGCGATGAATAGAAAGCTGCAGCCTGACACATGAAAGGTCAAGCTATATACTTACTGCAAGAAGTGAAAGATACAAAATATTATGAATTTTGGACAGGCTCATCATTCTCTTCTGGGTAAGAATATCTGTACTTACAACAATAAGTAGGGCTTTTATTTATCAGAGGACACTGCATTTAAGGTGAATTTAGCAAATAAGCTTATGTAATTACTCAGATACCGTTAAATCTTTATTTACGACATGTAACAAGTGTAAAGTGTGCTCACTGGCAATATTTAAAATATATACTGCTCCACAAATGAACTGGACCACCTATAAAAATTGTATTTGTTACATTACCTCATAAAAAATATATATAAAAGTTTCTATTTTATAGTATATTTATTCATATTAAGCGCATTTAATAGCACTATCCTCAAATATCAACTGAAGAATGAATAAAATGATATTAATAAAATTAAAGAATATTAAAATTATAAAAACACTATATTTCACAAAAATAAGAGCAACAACAAAAAAAAACGGAAATTGACAGTTCTTTGGGTCTTCGAATGTAAAATTTTTTTTCAAAGATTTGGCATACTTTTTATGCAATGTGCCATCAACATTTGGGCAAAATTTAAAATTATCAAATGATAATGTTTTATTAATGGACATAGTTTTATTTAAACCAAATTATGAAAATTAATGCTTTTTATAGTGACACAATCCAGAAAGGTTACCAAAACCGCCATGGCTTTCCTTCTGGAAAATATTTTTAAAAATTGCACAAATATATGCAAATGGTCCAATTCATTTGTGGAGCAGTATATATGCCTTGGAACATATGGGAGTTCGTATTTATTTCGGGCGCCGTCATGCTATTTTAAATTCCTATGATGGAGTGACAATTCCACATAGAAAACCTTCTGAGCAGTGGGGAATAGTATGCGTTGCTCATATCTGAGATTTTTGTTTTGGATCTCTGGAAATGCTTAAATTACTTCTACGCGGAATCACTTAACAGACATAATCAGACAGGAAGTTTAAGCACTCTATTAAGATACCATTCATAAAGCCATCGTTATTCGAGTTTTAAATAAAGGCCAGAGCTGCATTTTACATGCTCCTTGTAGCGTCATGATATATCAAAGATTTGGTTGATTGCTTGGAGTGATTAGATTCAGAGCACTTTATAAAGAATAAATATATTGTTGTCCTACTATATATTTTGTTATAAATCAAATAAAGTATAAAACATATCTACATTAATAAATGTTTACGACGCCGCCCAAGCTGTAACCTATGCGACACGTCAGCGAAGGTGTTGCTCAATTCGAAATTCGAAGGTGTACGCTTCACTGTGACTAGTGTTGAAGCTAAAAATGTTAAAGGACGGCGCGAGCTTTTTGTTTCCACATCCAGCTATTTAGGGGAAATTAACTCCTAGGAGTCTTTTTTCAGTGTCGGTTAGTGCTGGTACTGCCGGGAATTTGTGCTCGTCGACGAGCTGCTTAGTGAGCAAAATTGTTCGCTAAAAATAGCCCCAGCGTACTCGAGTTTGCACCTTTGCTACCGTCATCGATGGCGTAAAGGGTGACTCGGATTCAAGTATCTAAGGGTACTTTGCTCTGGTACCAAAGATCGGCAGGCCGGGGAAATAGTTTGGGATCTGCATTCAGAGGTATTCTCTAGTACCAAAAATCGGCAAGCCAGAGTGAAGATTGAGGTTCAAGAGAGTGGTAAGGGCTCTGTAAGACTCCTCTTCGATAGTTTGTGGACAAAGGCATTTAGCACCGGCGTCGACACCTTTTTTTAGGAGAAGACGAGATTAAGATCGGTATGGCAAGCCCACCTCGCCGAAGGGACACGGGGCTTCAGTTATCGGCTCTGGCGGAAGCCTAGGGCTGCTGATTTTCCCAATGGGGCTGAACTTAAGCACCGCTGAACTTCAATGTCTTCAACAGGCAAGCATCTCCTTAATATGCCTTTCTGGTCTTCTGTTATCTGTATCTTTGCCTGCTGGAATCAGGTACAAATGCACCGTGGCTAGTCGATAAGATGCGTACCCACTGAGCAAAATTGTACTTCAAAAATAGCCCTAGCGTGCTCGAGTTTGCACCTTCGCTACCGAGATCGGCGGCGCAAAGAGTGGTTCGGATTCAAGTTTTAAGGGTACCGTCTCCTGGTATCAAAGAGTGGCAGGCCATTGCAAAGGTTTGTGCCCTGGATTCAGAGGTATTCTCTGGTACCGAAAATCGACGAGCCAGGGGGATATTAAGGTTCAGGGGAGTGCTTCGGGCTTTACAAGGCTTCTTTTGGAAGGTTTGTGCACTAAAGTATCTAGCACCGGCGCGGCGGCGGTGGTTTGTCGTTTACGTCTCGCTTTAGGAACACGGGGCTTAAATTATCGCTTAGGCGGAAAGCTGTTTTGCAAAATCAGATGAACCGAGCGGAGGCTTTGGGATCTAAGTGCCCCTTCTCTGGCTGCAGACAACTGTGCCTAAGCCCCACAGGGTCTAGCACTGCTGGTTTTCCGCGATGGAGCAGAACTCAACTATCGCTGAACTTCAATGTCTTCAACAGGCCAAGCATGTCTTTATTATACCCTTCTAGTCCTCTATTATCTGAATCCCTTGAAACTTGAAAGGGTGCAGCTAATTAAATGATGCGGAAATGCAGGCTGTTCATTACCTTGTCCGAGTGGAAAGTTGGCAAGGTGTGAAGAGGCTCGAATGCTACATGCTATGTAGGGAACTTCTCCAGAGCTTGTTTAGAAAAATAGACAGCTGTAGTTCGAGAATAACTACTAGCAGTCAGCGTCAATCCACACGCGATAAACGATAGAATTTTTGGACAGCTTGTCGCGAGGCGGAATAGTTGCGAAACGACCGATGAGACATAGGGAGTTTTTAGCATAGCTGATATTATACAGGCCGCAGCAGTACACTATGTAGGATTCTCCTTTGAATCGATTGGTCAATATGAAACTTTGAAGCGCTGCACTGTTAAGATGAGACGAGATTTAGTAAGTAGAATAGCCGACAAGGTTGTAATTTGTCTACAATGGGCTCGGCTTTCTACACCGAAGAAAGTAACGCTCCACATGCAACAGTAAGCTAAATACTTTGAACAGCGGCTAAGATTAGTTTCATCATTAAAATCTCTCATTGGTGGCTTTATTCTGGTATCTCTACTTTTTACCATGGAAATTTCAGTTACCAACATAAAATGGTTACTCCACAGTTAAGAGCATTGAAACTTTAATTTTTGTGCAAGCTAAATCAATAAAACTCTTTCGTATTGTATGTACTACATAAGCAAATAGTTATGTTCAATGAATTCTACTTGTTGCACAAATATGTGTTGTGTATAATCTTCCAGAAATTAGTTCTTATAGTTCCGCACTAGTTACATCAGGGGCAAGCTACTCAAGGTTTTGTTTTCGTTATTCCTTGTATATTTGTTAAGTTTCACTCATATAGTGAATCAAACAGGAGCAAACGCTCCAAAGCACATCATTAAAAATAATGTGATGTAAAAGTGTGCGTCGTTATAAATAATTTCCACTGTAGCATAAATACGTCGAGCCCTTTCAACAGCAAGCTACCACTATTGATTCTTGGAAATATCAGTAACGCTGTTAACGAAAATATATTATTGCTTACCCCCAGTGCAGCCATACTGTATGAATTTTTAATTCGGGACATATAACTATCCTTGATAATGGCATTTAGCAGTTGACTGTTGTTTCGGAGTTAATCAGTTAACTAGCACAATGAATGCAAATTATTATATCGCAGAAGTATTATTTATAAGAAAAACATTTGACAGCGGAATATGTTTATTGCATTTGCATGATTGCATCGCAGTTATATTTTTAAATATCCCTATTTCATCAGTTTCAACAGCAAAAAGCTTAAGTTTATGGCACAAGGAAGTAAAGAGGAAACTGTGTTTCCACTTAAGATGTAAGTATAAACACAGTTACCACTTGCCTTTCATGTGCCATGCATCTTATTTGTAAATCAATGTCTAGAAACATATAAGTAATATTCAAACCTGAAGCGAAGCATTGAAGAAGAATATTATGGAAATAATGAGTTAAAATCTACGGTTCAGTATTAGGTTGAAGAAGCAGCAAGAGAAAATCAGGAAGACCACTAGATTTACAGATTTAGCACCCTGCGATTTCTTTCTGTGTGGCATCGTGGAATTAAAATATACAGAACACGGCAACCAAATATTCGTTCTCTGAGAAACGTTATTGCAGGCGGATATTCTCGCATTAACGTCAGAATATCCGTAATAATAATTAACGGGTTGTATAATAGATTGAGATATTGTAAAAAATGGAGCATTATTCGATTTTCCAAATAAACCCCGTTTTCTGTAAGATCCGTTAATAGGTAGCTCAGCTACTCCGTCAAATTGGCGCAGCATCATAACATTAAACTGTAAAGCTTGAGGTCACGAGTTCGAATCTAGGTTCCACAAACGTTTTTTAAGTTATCGAAAGACACGGGTAAAAATGCCTACCTTCTGTTACTTTTAAATGTGAAATGCGACATTATCGGCTCTATCCGTTAAAGGCATTGATATCTTGACTCAAAATCGATTTCCTCCGTCTAGGCACCGTTTAGTAGGTAGTTTACGTTTCTCTTGCGAATTCTCTTTTATCGAACTCGTTACATAAATGGCGCGATCGTGTATCTAACACAACATAACAACGACCATACCACATTGAAAGCATCGTTTTAACAGATTACGTAAATTAAATGTGTCTTAACAATCGGTTGTCAGAAAGAGCGCTTGCCAAAAGTGCTCCATGCCAACCTTACTTAGGTATTGATAGGGATATAGTACCCTTTTCTTATTGAGTTAGAATTAAAGTTTAAGCTGCATTACGTTTTTGTCGGCCTAGGCCAAACCCTTATTGCGTACTGTTATTTCTTGTCGGCATAGAAACGAATGCATTTAATGACGTTGACAGAGCGGCATAGCGCCACCTAATTCCTCGAATCGGAACAAAAATATGTAAATTGAAATGTAGAACAACAAAGACGTGCTATAATTCCAACGTATTAAGCACACTAATTATAGTATATATGTGTCTGCTTCAGTTAGATTCATTTCTACAAGTAGTGCCCTAGGGAAAACTTTTGCTGTATAGCATGCAACAATACAAGTTTCCAACTCTGAATATAAACCTACCTTAGTTTTCAACATTCATCCTTATTTTAAGCTGCGCTAACTAGTCTTCACCTTTACCTCTATTTCTTATTCATGTCTTAAAAAACGATTTTCTTCCTAGGCTTCTTTATATATTTGTAGTTTGTTAAAGTTTCTTGTAATTCAGATCTATATTTGTCCAGCCGAAGTCAAAATCAGTCACATGGCGTGATCTAAGTGTTACCATAGTGTATATTTTTTTGTAAATATGAAAAACGTTTCTGACCGTTGGCCATTTCAAATAAATTTGTCTGGCTATTCCTGTGATATTGTATCTTTATATTGTATTCTGTAGATTTCACTAAATAAAGCCTTCAAAAATTAAGCCATTTATAATGTAATAGCACTTTAAGTTTCTATTTTACTCGCTTTCTATAGCCCCAAATTCAAAGTATAAATGGGTTTTAACTGTCTGTCAACTCCGTCCAATCTCCACTGGGATCTATCGTGGTATTACTCTAATGTTTCTCACTAACTTTTTCTGAATGCTTCCCTTTATCTCCTTCTCCTTCCTTTATTGGCAGGTAGCCCAACGCTCGCAACTTATTTTCCAAAGCCATGGTTAAGGAAATCCCCTGTTAAAATCAACCAGAACTTGACCTGTACTGATTATAAGTTGGAAATGTTAGTTACAAGAATTACTCACATAGAAGCCAATCTATTTACACGCCCATAAATAACAAACTGCTACATTTCCTGTTAAAGAAGCAATGCTCAGTAATACTGGTGTTACATACTACGTTAAGAAGCGGTTACTTTTCTACGCTGGATTAACAAATCAACTACAAAAAACAACTATTTCTACTGAGGATTCACATTCACACTTCCGATAGCTCTTTCTACTGCGCGGATGCTCAAATAATATTCACCAAAATATTATACCACTCGCATACTACTGCTTCAAATGCCGCCACTATGCTAATATAAACCGCGCATAAACTCAGGTGCCGGGTGCACAGAACACAAGAAAGCGCTTCCGCACGCACCCACGATAAGCTATCATTCGATTGGTGCCGAACTTGCGACTGTTGCACCACTAATTACTGTATAAAATCACCCACCTGCAGCGGTGGCTTACGAATGCAGTTTGCATAACACCTGGACACGATTGTGGCAGCTCTTCTCAAGGATGTTTTCGTTATCGCGTCGCTAGACGACGCTGTCGCTTCTTGTATCGCTCATAGTTTACTATTAGAACGCATCTCTGTTCTTGAATTTCCCACAGTACACTTAGGCACTTCGACTTTACGTGACACTGCATTTAATTCAAAACTATGTGACACCATTTCACGACAATTGCCTCTTTTTTGGTGTAAAATGCGTAAACACGCTGGCATGCATTTAAAACTTATGATAGCCACTTAAAGCTAATTATCAATACATCACATAAAATAACAATGAGTCTGTTGATCGTGTGTACGTCCAGATATTTGAAATAATCAGAACTGATATTTTTTCACCGTTTTCTAGATATAAGTCTCCTGATGGTTCCCTTACGTATAGACGTTTTGCGTTGTTACTGTTCGTGGATATTGAGCATGTGGTCGTTAGCGAACTGAATAGTTAAATATGTAGAGTATAGTTATTTACCTGTATACCCATTCCTGCATATTCTCTTTCTCAAATGTTTAGACCACGCTTTAAATGAATTTGAAACAGATTTGATGTTACGAAGTCTTAGACATTTAGTTGGAGTAAATTCCTTAGTAAATCTATCATTCATTTTCATATAGAATTCCGAATTCATCACTGATCGACTAGAAATGCAAACGCTCTACCTACTGACCATCTACTGTCAGTTGCCTCGGTGAGGTGGATAAATGTAAAGGTGGAAAAAAGTTATGTGTTTAAAATCAATTTCTAACATAACCTATAAAGTATACTCTCTATTGTATTTCTTTTAAAATGTATAGTTGGCGTAACACATTAAACTTAATTATGTATAAATAAAGCGTACCTACGAGAATTTGTAGAAAGCGTTTGGGTTTTATCCCTAAATTTTCCACCAGTTTAGTAAATGCAGGCTCCATTCGATGTGAATCTTTCTCTATAATTCGTTTCAAGCAGATCGCATTATCAGGAAAGAATTCACGTTATTTTTCAGCGGTCATTATCGTTTTCTATTTAATCTCTTGAGGCGTTTCCGCAAATACAACTGAATGTGGATGTTACCGCAATCCCCGTTAGTGTCCACAGACACTTTGATGTCCCTTTTCTATGTGTTAATGTTAAATATCCTATTGTCTGCCGTTTGTTAATTAGTGTTACAAACTCTGACGTCGCTATGTCTGAAGTCGCTCATTTGGCACAAACACTGGCAAATAAAACGCTTTAGTAAACTGCAGGGGCGTTGAGCCCCAGCTACAGCGAATTGTCTCGACGGACGGGCTATTGACTTAAGACAAGGGTTGATGTCCTAAAACTCCGAACAGCGGAGAAGTGGACACAGAGGGTCCTCTAGCGCAGAAGACCAACAATAATTTACCCTCGAAGACATAATGGCCCATTGGTAGGCACATCTGAAGAATTGAGATTGCCAAACCATCCGGTAGATGAGTTTGGGGTTGTAAATCCTTCAACTCACACAATGCCAATGAAAGCTAATTCTATTTTTCTATATCCTCGTACAATACGTCGTAAAATAAAATATAGTAGTCGTGATTGTTTTCGAATTCGAGATTATTGTTAAAATCGGGTAACCTGGACTGGTACTCTACTCTTATATATTTTTTTATTTTTTAGGAGAAGTTTATAACTGTTTGGTGGAACTGAAATTTAAAAGAATTGTCTACAACTTTTATTTTAAAAGTTGTTTGTGAAGCAGTTTTTATTTTTTAGGAAAAATAGCAAAATAAAGTACTTTAAAAAATTCTGTCAATCTAAAAATCATGAGAAATTTTTTTTAAAACAGTTATACATTATGTAGTTATGTATATCTCTTGTCACACAAGCTTTTTGTAAGTACAGCTATTGAAAAAATTACAAAATTAAATTTTCATAACCAGTACAAGAAAATCGTGTAATGGCCACCTCCTTCTCTTTTCATTATGAAAAGTATATAAAATAGACAGTGTATTTTCCATAGTGGCTACACTAAAATATTTCTTGGTCCAAAGACGTTACTAATATGAGTAAAAATAACTAGATTGGTAATATCCTAAAACTAATCGCTTTTACGTTTTCAGCAAAATTGAATTAGAAAAACTTCTAATTGACGCACAGGAAATACGCCAAATCGATGTTCCGAAAAATTTAAATTGGGTGTCTTATTTTAGAAAAATAAAGTTTCAAAAGCATTCATATGTAATGTTTCACTCCTTCATTCTTCCTCGTCTAAAAAGTAAGTTTGAACTTTTATTTGCGTAGTGGAGAAAACTTGCTCTGCTGAAATTTGGAATAAAAATCCCATCTTTGAGGGTTTTAGCAGAAAAGTTACGAATAAGATATTTTTTACATAAAATTTGCATTCCAGCGTTTTACATGCACTAGGTATTCAGTGATCACGTGAATATACCGGAAGTTAAATCGTCGAAAAACAATTTCCGCCGGAAAAGCATTGACGTTTATAGCTATTTGCCGATTTAGTATTCGACAGGTAGATTCTTTGAACGGCAGAAATGAATTTCATCGCTTTGGCTCTCGTTCGCTCCCATAGCTTTACGAGTTTTCCTTATTTATTTCCCACGTCATTCTCGAGGTTGCGTCCTTTGGACCATACGCTTGATATAGTCGGCGGTCTATAAATTCTAGGGGAAACAAAACTTTTCCAATTTACCGTAGTTTCCAAGAGATAATCGAGTAGGCTCCTCAACGACCTTCTCAATAATATTAAGAAAACACGTCCATAGGTCAGGCTTATAGAAAACAGACGATAAGAGACGACAACGGAACGTTAATTACAACTGTAAAAGTTGCAGGATTTATTGTAATTTCCTCAATTCTAGTGAAACAATAAGTCTACTGGATTTAGAGAAATTGAAAACATTTAATATTTATTTGATTTCATTTATATTTTGAAATCGACCTTCAGATCACAAATAATCTTGTGTCTTTTAGAACAAAGTGTCCATAAACTATGTCAAATGATGTTTACAACGAATATTCGAGACTGTTATTCTATAATTCATCAACACCTTAATCATAAACTGACGAAGCTTGAAAGGTTTTGCGCCTTTCTTAATTATTTTATTGTAGCAATATGAGTTGATATCAGTAGAACTTACAATAATATAGAAAATAGACTATCGTCACCTTTTGCTTATGCTGCAAGGGGGTAACACATGCCCAAGAAAATTACAAACGGCTAATGTCGAACACCAGAAATACATTCTTCTAGAACGACGACCTTAATACTCTTAATATCTAAAAAAACTCGTAATCGCCGTAGAGGTATTGGAGAAGCAAAGCATAATACAAATCCAGCAGGGGAAAAGAAGAGAAAGGAAAAAGGCTTGAAAATAAGTTCTAATGGAAAACTTTTGGAAACCAAGGAATGCTAATTGCGAACGCACATGTCATTAAAAACATATTATGTTTATTAATTTATACAACTAGTTTTGAAGGTCAAATTGACATTTCAATAAAATTGTTAAAAAAGTATACCTTTTTCATTATTTTTGCGTTAAAAAAAGTTGAACTTTCAATACGATTTTTCGTTAAAAAAACTACTCTCACGATCAATATGCAAAACAATTTGTGTAAATTTGCTGGCAACAACCAGGATCCATAATTTACTTGAGAAAGTAATATTACTCCCTATTAAACACTCGCCGAAAAGCCAATAATTGTCAAATATACAAGGTTCTGTAAGTATTACTGCAAGTGTCCCATAATTCTCTTCCGTTCCTCTCTTCTCTCTTTGGTTTCAAGTTTAGTACTACCTACTAAAGACATAAAATATTCGCAGACCTTGTAAAAGGAACCTAAAATACCAGACTCAAGCATTTGTCTAGCATTTATATGATAATCCCTTTTCAGAGCAGAAAGTAGCAGAAGAACAAAAAATTTAGCTCATAAAAAGAAAAATCTGGTGTGATACACGCACACAGTGATCTTATAATTAACCAAATATTTAAGCATTTGTCAAAAATTTTCAAAAATTGCCAATTCGATAAAAACGGTACAAAATAGAGCGTTAGTTGACGAGACAAATTTTCTCTATGATTTTAAGCTGAATTCAAAAATGTAATAATATACCGGGTGTTATATTTAAAATAGGAGTTAATAAAAAATAGAAAAGAAAACAAAAGAAACCCATTTTAGAAGTATTCAACTGAAAAATCACCTATCTCACATCAATACAAATGTAATAAAAGTGTGGTTTGAAAAAAATCGTTAGAGCCGTTTTTAAAAAATCGAGAAAACTGAAAAATTACAAGAGTAAACACCTACTTCCAGTTATGCAATTTTCTTCAAACGCTTGCTGTCGCATCTACAGAGTACACAAAACTTACGTATGAAGTTTCAACGCCATACCTCTTTTCATTTTTGAGATATTCTGTTCTCAGGCACACAGACAGACACACACACAGACAGAACAATGAAAAAAATATGTTTTTTGGGTTTAGGGGACTCTAAAACGTGAAGATCTGTTGAAAACACAATTTGGAATTTTGGGGTGAATCCAATATTTCCTTTATTGTAAAAGTAAGTAAAAAGATGTACAAAAGTCTGAACGTTTATCTACAGCGTACAATCAGACACAAGTACACATTTCGAATCAATAAAAAATGAGAAGAATACTGTACGCAAACCAAGCGAGAATACAAGAAATTTACCCAAGACAGTTAATAAGCCTATCAGGGAAATAAAATTAACAAAGCGGCCGGTGTTCGAAATTGGGGTCACGAATGTTAAAAAAATGAAAAAGGTGATAGTAACACTATTTATCACATAAAGAGAGCTAAATATCTGAAACCCGTACAATAGGATACTTAACAACAATACACAAAGAGAGAATTATAGAGAGATTATAGTAATATCCACAACCAATAGTATATGTAGCAGATTTGAGATGTCATAAAAAGAAAACATGACAAACCGGAAGCTGAAGAATAGAGCGGATCACACATACCTATTCTGCCTTATACAAAAAAATAACTTCGTAAGAAGTCTGCATCTACTATTCATTGCCCTCAACAAGGCCAATGAGAGTAGATGGTCGTCCGGTTATAACAGATACTGCAGGAGAATGTGTATTAATGGGAGATATAAATGCCAAAACGGTACAATAAAGATCTTCCGTTACAGATAAGAGAGGAGAATATTTCTGTGAAATGATTTCGGCAGCAAACATGACAATACAGGTACTAATCCCACCTTTTGTACTCGGTACGGTGAAATCATACATAGACATCACGTGCTCTACTCAGAAGATCGGAAAAAAGATTACAGGACGGAAAATTATGGATGAGGACACGATCACGGAACATAAATATTGTTATGGTATTGGTACAGGGGTTTAAAATCAGATTAATGAGATTAAAAGAATACAGTATTAAAAATTACAAAGATGAATTTAAGTTTGAAATGGATATCAAAATTATTAAAATGTTTTTGGTAAAGAAAGGAAATACAATTTTAAATTCAATTAAATGAAGCTAGACAAGAAACAGTAGGATTTTGACATAATTTAATTTATCTGAAATGAAAAGGGGAATTAATGGCAAATACTTTTTCGAAATATACTATAGACATATAATAAAGCTTCTATGGTGTGTTGGACTGTGAAATAATATAAGCTAGATCACTAAGAAGATTTTCATTGAATAGAATAAAAAAATGATGTAATACAATTTGTATCGTTTGAAATTATAAAAATAAACCCCTTTATAAAAGTTTTAAAAGATATTTGGTATATAAAAGGGTTAAAATTTTAAATAAAATTGGCGTGGTATAAAAGAATAAAGAGTATAAGACGTATTAGGGGCAAAATAAACATTTCTGATAGAAACAGTAATGTGGAGTAACGTGTTTGTTGAGACAATAATATAGTTCTAAAATATAACGTCCACAAAGTGTGAATAATTATAATTGTGGGGCAAAGTAACAGCGAAATAAAATTTGCAAAAAGATATCCATTACAGTAATTATTGAGTTAAAATATCACTTAAAACTCAAAAGTTAAAAGACAAATTTTAATAAAACAACGGTAACAAAGTTTTCTTAAAATTTCATAAAAAGGGTTTGTTACGTTTCATTTGCGCCGCCTTTCAATTTCGCATTCTGTAGTATTCAGTCCGCTTTGTTGCGCATCTGTTCGCACGATTGTCTGTGAGCGCGCTGTTTTGTATTTTTAGCGCTTACGTCACGCCTACTTCGGGAACCTTGTTTGAAAACTTTCTTGGGCTCCCGTTTTGTTCGGAGCGTCTTTTCCGCTCTCGCCCGGCAAGTCGACATCATGGTGGTTTAGCGTTTGAAGAACTTCGGTGGAATTTGTGAGGCTGCTGTTGGTTTTGATTGTAAAATGTAAGTCTACACTTTCGAGTGGTTTTGATGTCCCCGTCAAAAGCAGCAACAAACCAATAATTCAGGGGTACAGGTTTAACAATTTACCATGGCCCACTTCGCCATACCAATAGAAGTAGTTGAGATGCGACATAAGATAAGTTACAAGGAAGTAACACATACTCAAGAAAACCACAAACGGCTAATGTCGAACATCAGAAATACATTCTTCTAGAGCGACTACTTTAATACGCTTAAATATGGAAGAAAAACTCGTAATCGCTCGTAAAAATATTAAATAAGCAGCCTATAATAAAAAGCGAATAGAAGAAAAGAGCAGAAAGAAAGAAGACTTGAAAATAAGTTCTTATAGGCGCTATATTAAAGTAAACATAAACATACTTGAGACTTCAAGCGACCGAATGATATTTTACTTCCAAAATAGCATTAAATACTGAAGTAACCAGATGGGTTCAGCAATTCACTAAACCAATAAAATCAAACCTGCCCTAGATTGTCGGCGATCTTTCGATCTTTCGCAAAAGAAAACCCCAAACAAATGCATTTTAGAGTTCCAAAAGTAAAAGTTTGGCTTTTAGACACTTCGAAAAGTTGAATGTCATTAAAAGCAGATTATGTGAAATTGTTGTTAATTAGCTAGCCACAGCCTACTGTGTGTACAATTTCTGCTAAACAGGACCTGCATCAGTAATTTGAAATAGTAGCGAATGCGACTCCTCGAAAGGTCAATAATTGTAAAGCATACGAGGTTCTATAAATATCAGTGAAAGTGTCCTGTAACTCAGTTGGTGTGCATAGCGATCATGCTGTTTCCCTTCGTCTCTTCTCCCCTTGGTTTGAAATTGAATGCTACTTACTAAAAACGTAAAACGCTCGCAGGCTTTGTAGAAATAAATTAAAACACCCGACTCGGGAATTTGTCTAGCATTTAGTAATAATCCCGTTCTAGATCAGGAAGTAGCAGAAGAGCAAAAAAAATTAGCTATGTTTTCGAAACATATAACACAAGAAGGACGTTAAATCGCCCATAGGGGGAGAAAGATCTCCACCACTCTGAACGTTTATCTACAGCGTACAATCAGATAGAAAAAGTGCACATTTCGAATCAGGAAGAAAATGGAAAGAATATTGTAAGCAAACCAAGAGATAATAGTTACACCAAAGTTAGTTAATAAGCCTATCTAGAAAATGAAATTAACGAAGGAGCGGGTGTTCGAAATATAATAGCAAGAATGGTGGTGAAGAATGGCAAAAAAATTTAAAAAGGTGATAGTAATACTATTTAGCAAATTATGAAAGACAAAATCTCAGAACCGTACAATAATATACATAACAACAATAAACAAAAAAGAATAATAGAGAGATTATAGTAATATCCACAACCAGTCGTCTATATAGCAGAGTTGAGGCATGACAAACCGGAAACTGAAGAATAGAGTGGATCACACATGGTTACTTATTCTGCCCCAAACAAAAATATAACTTCGGAATAAGCTTCCATCTACTATTTATTGAACTCGACAAGGCCAATGAGAGTAGATGGTCGTCTGTTAGAGAATTCATATTTCTAGGCAAGTTGTTATGATCATATGCTCTCTGGCCACCATACTAGCACCGTTGGTGATCGGGACCGCTGTAATAGTTCGTTTTTTAATAAATTCAATAGGTTTAGAAGGAAGGGCTCGTAGAACTGCAGTCTATGTAGTAAGTAATAAGCGTTCAGTCTATATTAAGAGGATGTCGGAGGAGTAGATTAACACGTATGATAGTGCATAAGCTGCCAAACTGTTGGAAGAAAAGCAGAATATTTACCAACGTTACTATTACTACAGACACCCAGACACTATACAAACTCAAAAATAGATATCAAAGTAAATGAGAGGGTTGCTAACTGATTTACACCAACTAAAGGTCTAAGGCAGGGCTATTTCGTTACATGAACGCTGTTTAAAATTTATATCGAGTATGGTTTAAAAATATCGGAAATAAAATGCGCAGGAATTGGTGTAGCGCTGATAAATCAGATTATGTTATAAATTTTTCAAGGACCAAGTCCCCTTGACGCAGGATAAGAAAAATGAAAAACCGGAACTGCCCATGAACATCAAGGAAAAAAAACTATTTATATGCAGGAGAGACATGGAGACAAGAGACTAGAGAAATATCAGAGCAAGGAAGAAGACCAAAGCTAAAATAAAATATCTGAAGTTGTGAGATGAACAGATATGGACAAACAAATACTACCAGCAATTGAGATGTATGATGCCACCAACTTTGGTGTATATAGTTACTATATTGTGGTCGGCAAACAATTTTAGACGTAAGCTCTAGATTAAACAGACTCAATTAGTTTAACCAGCTTCAAATCGTAGCAAAAAAACGTTTAAATTGTACGCAGAAATCGGAGGGTTGACCAGTCACATTGAGGAGTGCGACCTTTTTCTGTAATTATCAAAGGGTGGTCAAATTACCAGGAGACCCAAAGGGCTTTTACAACTGGTAAGTCCATTAACTTAAAAGAATTCTCAACTTTATTAAAGCACTATGCGCAGCCAATTCGGTACGAACTGAAGCACACATCAAAAAGAGCCCCGAACTCAAACGCTTGAATTAGCCATACACAACACCACAGTAAACATGAATATAACCTTGATATTAATTAATAAAAATGAATGCAATAGAAAATTTTACGTTAATTTAAGCAGTCGTATAAATCACAAACTACAAATACAGCCAAATCTACTGTTGCGACGAATTATAGAAGTTTTTCTGGCACATAACAGAATTCAATATTTAAATAGGGAACTGATCTATGGGCACATTAAATTACCGTGTGATTACAAATTTACAATGATCCAGTGCACCATGTACGTAGAAATTTAGATTGCCTCATATGCGCTAGCGAGTACTCAGAAATTCGAAGGTGATTCCAATACAACCAGGACTCGGAAAGAAAAATAAAACCCACCAATGATTCGGCTACTAAATTAGCAATACCACTTAGTTCACGAAACACGAGTACAAAACTAGAATAGATAATGAGAATGAGAATGCGGACACATACCTTAAGCTTCAGCTTCAAGATTTATATCGCTACGCCTTCAAGAATTGGCAATCAAATACGAAGGGTAATTCAGACCCAAACATCTTCTACCGATCAATCATACAAATCATCAGTACCATGATTAAGCTAGGACACTTTTTTCTCTCACAAATCACTATAGCCTAGCCCTAAATTAGGGCAAAGGTTAATATGAAGTAACCATTTGCAATCAAGTAGGAGATGCTCCGAGAAAAGAACGAGGAACAAAAAACATCTCCGCAATTCCGTGATACTTGGCTTAGTTACGTATGACAACGGATTGATAATCTATCTCGCCCGACTGAAGGTCGTTCACAATAAGTTCGGTGGCGTCAATTTGACTGTACAAAGATTAGCTTCTCAGACAGGGGCGACCAAAATGTTAACAACAAGCTTTAGAATTCATTAACTGCCATCACTGCTGTTGTTGTCATCAATTTATACAAAAAATTGTATTTAGCTACAATTACAGTGGTTTTTGCAATATAACACAAAAAATTTACGGTTGAACCATCTTTTCGAATGGTGTTCCAGAGAAAGGTGAATGGATTTCCAGCGTGGTAATGTGTAAGGTGGAATTTCTGCAACAATTGCCCGATATTGCTTTCTTAGGAGATTTTTACAGCGACTTAGAAGATGTGTTGATTTATTCTGTGATTTACTCATAGAGACAGAACTGGAAGGCCATGTGTTCGTATTGAAAATACACTTGATACAGTTGGTTAACAAGCAACCCACTGCGTCACTACGTAGACTTACGCAGTAGACTGGTTTATCATTAGAAACTCGCTGTTCTATTGCCTGCTGCCTGCAGAGGCACAAGAGGAAAATTTTGTATTGCCAGTGATTCCAACTAAATTTTATCAATAATGACCAATTATTAAATTTGGGTTTTTTTTCTGACGAGGCTCGGCTCACCGTTTCGTGGTACATAAATTCACAAAGTATGAGGTTATGAAGTGCTGAAAATCCTTATACTTTTCGTGAAACTACCCCTCAACCGTTAAAAGTTGCTGTGTCTCCAAGACGTATTACCGAATCCACATTCTTCCACGAAGCTGTTATTGCGCAAAGAAACTAACAAATTACGGCAAGTGAATTTACTAATCGGCTTCTTGAGGATGAGCTCCAGCAAGGCTACTTCTAACAGAATGGCGCCGGGAACCATCAATTACCTTCGTAAATGTTTTGACTATCGAATAGTTAGTATACGTTAAAATCTAGAATTTCCACCTAGATCACCAGACTTAACTAGTTTAGACTTTATATTTTCTTATCTAAAAATTAATGTATATAAGACCCCTATCGACAATGTCGAGCAACTGCAAATCAGAATTATTAAACGATGTGCCAATATAATTCCTCAAATGCCTAGAACTGCTTTTAATAGTATGAAAATTCCAATGAATTAGTGTCTTCAAGAAAACGATGACCATTTTGAACAGTTTTGATGGTGTTCACGTGTATTTTTCTGTACCTGCGTAATAAAAAAACATAACTTCGAATTTTAATGACTACCTACTTGTTATTATACACACACACACAGATATATATATATATATTTATTTATTTAATAGCTTAGTAATTTAGTTGTTGTTGTTAGCCCCTAAATTGAAATAAAAGGCTCATTTCTACAAAAATTGGTTTATTTACAATGCAGCCTAACTGCTATCAACACAACTGTAGGTAAGGTAATGTCATTTGCGGTAAAAAGACTGTGGGTAATGTTAGCCGATGCGTATATAATCGGCTTACACAACTACAGTTAACCTATTGAATCAGGTACTAATCAGAATATATATGATTTATGGTATTTAATCACTTATTACATGCCAGCGGGAAACCTAACCTAACAATTATAAGCTGATATCCTGCACCGCACTATTATTGTCAACCATTCAATAAAAGCTATTATTGGACGTTTTTAATCTGAATTACATCGATTTATGTTTGAGTATGATTTTTTAATTATTCGTTGTTATTATATATTTATATCATCACCTGATAATGTTTTTAATTTTTAATCACTTAGGTAGTTCATTGCAATGTTTTCGTTGCACAAACTGATTAAAAAAAAAACTATATGTAATTGCCTTTGAAGATTTTTGGCATGCAAATGTTTATAGGTTATATGATTTTTTAATATTCTCGAACCAGCAACAACTTAGGTGTACTTAAGTATTGGCAGCTCGGGATCGTTCGAGAACAATTATTAGATTAGCGACACAACTTGGCTTATCAGCTTAATCTAAATTCGTATTGTGTTAGCTACATAGAGCTGTAGCATATGCCACTTCTATGAAAAAATTATAGTACCATAACGTTTCAGCTTAAGATGACATTCAGAAATTTGAAAATTTATAAATTATTTTTATCTAATAATCCTTTCTATTTTTCAGGTAAGAGGAGTTTTGCCGCCTTTAATGGAAATATTTAAAGGCATCTCCAGGCCAAAATGCAAAGAGGCTAATGATTATGCATGTATGTATAAAGTACTATAAGTCAAATGGCTACTATGAGATTAATTTTAATTTTTTCCATCATCGTCATATTTCAGAAGCTTGCTTTTTAAACAACTTTGTACTTCGCACAATTATTGCTCAGTTATTCGCGAGTATTATTTAGTTTTATATATCGAACAGTCGTGACTGCTATGCTATACAGGCTACGGTAATATATGTGTAACGTCATGCTGTGGGGTTACAACGCCCCGGTTATGTTACTATAATTTCGTAACAGGTGATTACGGAGTTGCTTGCTTCGGCCACCGCTAGATGGATTCGTGTTTCTTCATGAAATACTGGACTTATACAGGAGGCCGCCAGCAAGTCGGATAATTAACGTAATACTTAATGCCTTAGATTTCAAATTTCTTCGGAGGATTTCGAGCCATACCACGCAGGGTGTCTGGGAGAAACTACGGAAAAGATGGCCAGGTCTCGGGTGACCGTTCCAATGAACAAATTAGGGTCCTCGGTGAATACTCGCAAACTATGTCTGGAACGGACGTGATCTGAGCGAGGCGCACGATCAGCGCCAAACTCGGCCGGAGTCTCGGAAAAGGGTGGTTATGCACGTCACTGAAAGCAGCGCCTTGTGCACAACCCAGGTAGGTTCTTCGGGTTACTGGTTCAGGCAGGAGGACTCGAAGAGTTGTTCATTCTAACCGCAGCGCGTGCTTTTATACAGTTGTGGAGCCCGCGTTGTCTCAAATTACGACTGAAGATTTTAATAGTGGCGGAAACAGCTGCGGTGAAGACGCACGCCACGGAGCAATGCACCGCGTGTTTCCTACTCAAAACGTGCACTAGAAATTCCAGCTAAAATGTAACGAGATGACAACATGCAAATTTGGAGTAATTAAAATTATTTATTTGTTAAAAAATTTAATCGGGGTTATCGTTACATATGTAGAATTTTTTGTCGGATAGTCTCCATAACGAAAATGATATAACTGTTAATGGTGTTGTTGCCATTGGTGACCTGTTATTCCATGTAGGGAATTTTAATAAATTTGTTGAAGGGTACGTAAAATAGTTTATTGCATTTCAGATAAAATGCGTATAGTTATCCTTGCATAGGATTATTCGGGAATTCTTGAACTCTAAATGTATCCCATAAAAACTTAAATTGAAAGAAATGTAACATTATTAACGATTTTTCTTATTCCATGTACCTTTGCATATCTAGTATTACTTATAATTTCCATCGAATAGTTTTAAGACGCTTATTAGATAAATAACAATTGAGTTGTTGTATATGTTATAAGTACGTATATTTCTTTTAGTAGAACTACAACTATTAATTTAAGTTTTTTTTAAAATTATAATAATAGTTTAATAACTTCCGGCCTTTAATGCTTAGCAAATATTTGCAGGAGGATCAAAATAATGACAACGAGAGAAACTTTGTTTCGCTTTTTCAATCCAACTATAGCAGGTGAACTTGCCTGAGTTCATATTAAACTGGAATAATTTAAAATAGAACGAATATATTTATGTGTTAGAACCAGTAATGATGCTTTAAAAATTGTGGATCATTTTGTTGTTCTAATTATAAATGCAAAAATGATATATGTTTCCATAGAAGTGTGCAAGTTGAAAGTAATATTCCCACTGCTTTATAGAAATATAATAAAACTAAATATTATAAATTTTTCTTGCATATGTTATATACTAGCATTTGGAAGCATCTATAGATACATTATTGTTATGGCAATATTCACGTACACTCACATCAGCTTAATTTAATACAGTTTTCGATAGTGCATACCTTTAAATATTTTATTTAACTATATTGCACACAGCTTACAATATTGTTGATGTGATATGCAAAATAAATAATAAAAGCACGGATATCAACAAAGATTGAAAGCAACTTTGTAGAGAAAACATGCACGACAGTTAAAGTGCTTTATAAGCACATAGATAAACCCACACATAATGCTGCTTCTGAAACTTTTATAAAACAACCTATAAAAAAGCAAGAAGCGCTCAAGAAAATATCTTTCCATCTAAAATGGCTTTCCACTAAAGAAAAAAATAAAACTCAATACAAAGAAGGCTAGCGCAGGGTTAGACGAACAGTAGCTGAAGATCGATCTAAATCATGGTCGAATAAGTGTAGAGAACTAGATGTATATTGCTAGGATATGAAAAATAGTTTGGCTTCCAATAAACAATACATGCGTTTAAGGTATTTATACATATACTACAAAGCTTACATACCAGGGTGAGATTTGAACAAAAAACAGCAGAACAGGCTAATTTCTCATACTCGTAATATTCACTTCAGTATATACTTATAAACCAAAGGTGGAGATAATTTTTTTAGCGATCATAATATTCATGTAACGACAAATATCTAGTGGTCGCCTTTTATTTGAAACTAGCTTGTAATAGCTTTACAATTGATCAGTCAAACAAGAGACAAGCATTGGCAAGCGGCAATAATTATAATAAGCTGCGTTTAGAGGAAATGTGCTCGTAGTAGATAAAAGTGGAGCAGACACTGTACGATACGTTTCTGGTGTGCTCTGAAATGTGCATTGGACGTTTTCAACTAGTGTAGCAAGGTCATGGTCCAGGAAACTAACTTCCAGGATAACGAAAGTGTCACGAAGTTTTGCAAACATTTCTAGGACAGCCTCAGAACCGCCTGATCAATGTTATACCACCAAAAAGGACTCAAAGGTGCCCCAACGTAGTGAAATACCACAAAAGGTTTTGATGAGGCACGGTGGCAGATCAAGTTCAAATTTAAACAACTTGGACAGTTCTTAATGTGAATCTGAAAATAGAATTGGTTTTAGGTGTGTAGCTGCAGTTTTTTGTGATTTTAAATGTAAATTTCTAGATATTTTTTGCATTTTGTTTTATTCGCTATATTTACGAGTTTTTTTACAATAGCCTGTATAAAATAACTATAATAAACAATTTTTAGGCGTGTCTAGGGGCAATCGCCTTTGGGTACTAAACGGGAGTCGTGAATCTCATCAAAAGAAACTCAACTTGATAATAAGAGTAAAAAACGTATCCATTGGAATCGGCTCTCAATACATAGATGAAGATGGAAGGTAATACAGCATCGCATTAACCAAAATCGTAAAATAATTGGGGCACTAAATGGTATCTCCTGTTGCTCCCCTTTCAATCCGTTCCCTGCTACTTATGATAACCGTAACTACTGTTCACACTTTCTCCATACTTAAGGAGTGCCGGGATTAAGGACCATTGTCTGTCTGCCCTGAATCACTATGATATCCTAAGAAAAGTAATTAGTCCTGTAGTTTCCCTTTCATTTCTTGACTTTTCATTCGGCCACTTTCAACATGAGCAACCTCCGCTGTTCGCAGCTGTACACTGCTGCGTTAGTTTTGATATGGTCGATACCACTCATAGCTGGGAAGCATTCCCCTATCTGCCACCTGCGGAAAGCACGATGAGGGTCGAGCAACCACACACGGAATATCCTTAATATGAATTTATTATATAAAAGAACAGTCTATAGTCGTTATTGTATACTATCTCTATCTGATTTTTTTTCAGCCAACATTAGGAATAATATTTGTCGTGTCTTTTTTTGGTTGTATTATTACATTCCCCTTTTTTAAATCAATGCAATTTGTGACTAACATATTCTTCTTTTGTCCTTGTTGTATACTTCTTCACACTTTTCCTATATTGTGCTGATTCTTGTTTTGTTTCTTTTCGATTGTCCTTGTTACCGTTACCTGTTTGTTTGTTTCTTCTCCTGTTTGATTCGAGCTGGTTAGTAGCACATCTAAATTGTTTATTTCCACGACTATGATTTAATTTTCTGTCAATCGTCATAGGTTGCGTTGTATTTATGGGCATCTTTACATGTATTGTTTAGTTTTTGCTGTTTATGTAACGTTGTCTGCATAACATACTATACTAAATCGTCTTCTATCAGTTATTATTGTACTAATTTAATCATTTCATTCGTACGCCGTTGAACAGCTGCTTCTCTTTGTCGAATACCTTTGCCAGTTCAAATAATTCCAAACACTTCTGCATTGCATTTGATTTTCAGAGTATTGTTTGCTTATGTGTTGTCCTTTACAAGCTCTATTATTGTTGTAGTAATTTCTCATTCTTTTACAACACCCGTCAAAATCTTTCTGCAAATCAATTAAGCACATGAACGCGGCTTCAGTAATTTTTCTATTATTTTTTAGTTCAGGCATTTTTCGTCTCTTTTTTTAATGATTTTCCATTTCTACAGTATAGCCCAGTGGCCAAATACATTTGACCTGCCAAAGGTCACGTAGTTTCTTTCGCTTTATGATTTTGATAATTTGTTTGATAGTGCAGGTACTTGAAGAAGTTCCCCACATCTAAAGGGTTCCGTCTTCACTAGTAGATTTCCTATTTTTAAGATCCTTTCCCGCTTATTTCACTTCTTCGTGTGCTATGTAGATCATTATTGCATGATTACTTCGGCAGAGCCGCCGAATTATTGGCAACCGCCATCAATCCAAAATTATACGAAAAGTCTCTTAAAACTACATACCGTTTGGACGGTAACCGCTTTGAAATGAAATACACGTCAAAAAATTTACAAAGTACCTACATGTGTGTCGTTCCGGAGGGATGTGAAATATTATTGCAAAGGAGTGAAAAGGTGTTGATCTAGGTTGATCCCTTTTTTCTTGGTATGTACTTGTCGTTTTGTATTTGTGTTACTAGTAATAGACTAAACTGGTCACCTAACTATGCTATGAGATTTGTAGACTGTCGAGCTCCAGGTAGCGAGTTCGAACCTCGGTCCGGACAAGATTTTTTTGTAAATTATTGATAGATGTGATTGCAAATTTTCATCTCTTCTCGCCTTTAATCTGATATTTGTTGATTTTGGAGAATACCAACGAATAACTTCTCAGAGTATCTATTAAGCTATAAAGGTAAAACCACGCAATCCTGGAAAACTCCTCTTTGGGTTTTTATTTCGTCTGTTAAATTGTTGTCGACTCTTAATGCTGCCGTCTGGTTCCAGTACAATTCAGGTACTACACTTGTATTTTCTTTATGTCTGACTTTCTCAAACACTCTTTTTAAAATCTACAAAACATGCGTAAACTTCACAAGTCACATATCTACATCTTTGCACCAAGACATGTGTTACAAAAAGCGCGTTCCTTGTTTCAAATCCTTCTGTGAAATTAGAGTGCGAATCTCCACTATGAACCTCTATCTTCTTATAAATACTGCTACGGTCATTTAAGATTTTAGTTTAATTTAATTAAATTGAATAATTTACTTTCACGGTTTTACCATGTTATATTCTATCTCACCTTTCTTGGTCCACAGCTTGCATGCATTTGTAAGCAAATCAATTGTTCCGTTCTCAATCTCGTTGGGTTACTGCAGAAATTTAATTAGGACATACACAAATAAAACACATAATACTTTAAATATGAGGCAGTTAAAACTTTTTGGGTATAAATCTATATTTTTGACTATTCAACACTATAACATATAAACCAATCACATTGCAGACATTTGCTTTTTTCAACCAATAACAGCAGTATATCACTGAATATTGGGCACCATGCAAAATATTCACAAAACAATGTACGTACTCAAAAAATAAATAGCCTTGTTGCAAAGTATCGCTTAGCAACGATGTTCTGTCCTTAGTGATATCGCTAGGTTACGTAACACTAAACCCCAACAAACTGTGTGGCTTGTTTTAAAAATTTTAAAATGCTGTGTTTTGGAAGTATTCCGCTGAATTTAATTGAGAATGAATAATTACTATATTAAATGTTGGATTATTTTTCGATAAAGTTAATCGTTATGTATTAATATTGTTAAATAATCGTCCCAAATACCACTCGAAGTGGATATATTTTTTTAAAATATTTTGCCATTTCCATAGAAATTATTGCAAATTTCACTCAACAAAATCACATTTAAATGTCACTCGCCTTCGGCTCGTGACATTTTTGATATGATTTTGTATCGTGAAATTTAAACGCAATAATTTACATGGAAACGACAAAATATTTGTCAAAAATATATCCACTGCTTGTGGTATTACCCTTGAATATTTATAGGTTTAGTTAAATTTTTTTATTAAATTCAATTTTAAATGATTAATACTGTATGTTTGCATGCAGTTTAATTTAATGTTTATTTTTAAATTGTTTCATAAACCTTTTTGCCAAAATACTATTAACTTTACTTACTTACTTTTGTGGGCATGTGATTTCTGGTTATTCCTTATTCCCTTTCCAGTTGTTTGGCTTCTTCTACAATATTTTTCCACTCTTTGCGGTTCTTTGCTTTCTTCCTCCATCTTGTGACCTCTAACATTTCCAGATCTTGTTGCACTTCTTCTAACCACCTGAGTCTTGGTCTTTCCCTGCTTCTTTTGCCTTCTGGGTTTTTTTCTAGAATCTTCTTAACTCCTCTGGAGGGCATCATACGTTCTACGTGTCCAAGCCAACTTATGCGTTTACTTCTGATCTCGGCAGATATATCGAGAGATCCAAAAAAAACTGTTCCTCAGCGGGCTGTGGAAATTCAACGTATGAATAATATGTTGGTGACACTGTACGTCAATGTCAAATTCGAGGTGAGCAGGTTAGGATTTGCGTCATTTTGTGACATAACTGACGGAGAACCTAACCTGATAACCTCAAATTTGACATTGACGTACAGTGTCACCAACATATTATTCATACGTTGAATTTCCACAGCCCGCTGAGGAACAGTTTTTTTTTGGATCTCTCGATACTTGCTTCCCCGTATCGTGCTTTCAGTTCCAAGTTTGTTAGTATACATCATTCATCGTTTTCCTTCACTGGTCCGTATATTTTCCTTAGGATCTTCCTTTCCCACGTGTCTAGCCTTTTCATCTCTTTTCTTGTTATGCACCAGGTTTCCGCCGCGTATGTCACTACGGGTTTAATAACTGTTTTGTATATTTTCACTTTCTTTTTCACTGATAATACACTAGATTTTAGTATGTCTCTTAGCCCGAAATAGCATTTATTACCCGCTACAATTCGCGCATTCACCTCTTCCCCTATTTCATTCTCCTCGTTAATTATTGAACCTAGGTATTTAAATTTGTTGGTTCTCTCATATCCTTTTTGATTTATTACGATATCTGAAACATTGTCGTATCTACTTTTCTCTCTTGCGGTTATCATATACTTTGTTTTCATCGTGTTTATTTGTAGTCCCTGTGTGGCCGCCGCTTCTTCGAGGTGGGACCCTAGTTCTTTCAGATCCTGCGTTGTTCTGCTTATAATGTCGATATCATCGGCATATGCCAATATTGTGCATTGTCTATTGTATAACGTGCCTCCGGGATTCACAGGTACTCTTCGTATTACCCTTTCCAAGACAAAGTTAAATAGTGTACTTGACATCGCATCTCCTTGTCTTAACCCACTGTCAATACCGAAATCAGCCGACAGATGTCCTTGTATCCTGACCTTGGCTTTGGTGTCTGTAAGGCACATTTTTACTAGTCTTATAAGTTTCCTCGGTACTTTTAGCTCGTCTAGCCCGGTATATAGTTCTTTCCTGATTATTGTGTCATATGCTTTCTGAAAATCTATGAATAGGTGGTGGAGTTCGATGTTGTACTCCCTGAACTTTTCCATTATTTGCCTGATTGTAAATATCTGGTCTGTGGTTGCTCTGTCTTTTCTAAAGCCACACTGGTAGTCTCCGACTGTCTTTTCCATCCACATGTTTAGTTCTTTACCTATTAATTTGCTCAGTACTTTATAGCCCACATTAAGTAGCGCTATTCCTCTGTAATTTCCACAGGTCGCTCTATCTCCGCTTTTATGAATTGGACATATGATTGCTACATTCCATTCCTTGGGCATTGTTTCTTCCTCCCATATTTGTTGTACTAGTTTATGCATTTCCTTTACTACCGTTGGTCCTCCATATTTCATCATTTCCGTTGATATTTGATCTTCTCCTGGGGCTGTGTGATTTTTTTGTGCTTTTAGTACCTTTTCAACTTCTTCTCGCGTTGGTGGACTTATTTTATCTGCATCTCCTCGATCCTCCCATGTTTCTTCCGTTTCCTTAGCAGTACCTGCACTTAGCAGTTTTTCAAAATATTCTTGCCATCTTCTGAGTATTTCTGCTTTGCTTCCAATTAATTTCCCTTCTTCATCCTTACATAGCTGTGTTCTTGGTTGGAAACCTCTTTTCTGTTGCTTTACCTCTTTGTAAAATTTTCTGGTGTTGTTTCTAGCCCCGCTTCTTTCCATTTCTTCTAGTATTTTCTGTTCGTACTTTCTCTTTTTTTCTCTACATTTAGCAATTGCTATCCTTCTTTTCTCTTTGAAAATTTCTATGGTTTCTATGGATGTGGCTCCTAGCATTTTTTTTCTTGCTTCGTTTCTGTGTGTAATTGCCTGTTCGCATTCTTCATCGAACCATTTATTCCTTTTCTTTTTGTTGTACCCTACTATCTCTTCCGTCGTTTTCAAGATTATATTTTTTATAGTTTCCCATTTTTCTTCAATTTCTTGTTTATTCTGGTTCTCGTGCTGGGTTTGCCGCCTTTGTTGTTCGAAGTTTTTTTCAATACTGTCCATATATTTATTTCTAGTGTCTTCGCTCTTTATTAACTTCTCGGAGTCAAAGTGTTTATTGTGTGCTCCTTTTTCTTCCCTTTCGTGACTGATTCTTTGCCTTATTTTGGCTTTTACGAGGAAGTGGTCCTTGTTGCAGTCCGCTCCTCTGTAGCTTTTTACATCTGTAACACTACTTGCGTATCTTGTGTCTACTACGAGATGATCTATTTGGTTTCTTGTTCTTTGGTCCGGCGATATCCAAGTTTCTTTGTGTACTGACTTATGAGGGAATTTTGTACTTGCTACTACCATATTATTTCCGTAAGCAAAATCGATCATCCTTGTCCAGTTATCGTTACTATCCGTATGTAAGCTGTGTTTCCCGATAACTGGCCACTATATGTCTTCTCTCCCGGCTTTAGCATTCCAATCTCCTATGACAATTTTCATGCTGTAGTTCTCTATCTTACCAATTTGTTCTTCTAGTTTTGCGTAGAAGGTTTCTTTAATCTCTTCAGTCGGGCTATGTACGTTTATTATAACCATATTATTAAAAGTCGTCTTTATTTTTAATACTGCCAGTCTTTCGTCGACTGGGGTAAACTGGATTATGTTTTTTCTGTATTTTTCATGTATTATAAAGCCTACCCCTAATTTCCCCTTTTCTCCTCCACTATAACAAATTGTGAATTCTTCTACATCCATAATGCCATTATCCTTCCATCCGGTTTCTTGGACTGCTAATATTCCAACATTATATTTTTTAATTTTGTAATGTTCGTACTACTCCTAGACTACGAACATCCCAGGTTCCGAGTGCTACATCACTTTTCCCCCTTTTTTGCTTTTTATTCCGTCTTACCGTTGCATTGCCATTTCCGTTGCCAGTGTCGTAATCTTTACCGTTGCCTGGATGCATTATTTCTAGCTATTTTTGTCTACCGGTTTTTGTTATTTTTCGCATCTGCTCTTCGAAGCTCTCCCCGTCCGGGGAGCGCTCGCTGACTGTTCTTTTATTATCAGCATTATTCATACTTTCTGCATCCAAAATTTTTAGGTCTTCGATTCCGTAGCTTGTGTCATTGACTCTCAGTTTATTGTATCTTATCTGCGCTCTTGCCTGTTTCAAATACGGTATTAGCTCTATTCGTTCGTTTTGGGTTTTTTTTCGTGAAGTCCTCATCAATCCATATTTTTGTGCCTTTTAAAACGCTTGTTTGTTTTAGGATTTCAATTTTTTTCTTTCCTTTTATAAATTTCACCAGTATTGGCCTATTTCGTTGTTGATTAGCCTTCCCAATTCTCCTTATTTCGTCCAGCTCCGATTCCATATTTATTTCGATTCACATTTTTTTAATTAGTTCTTTAACTTTGCCTTTAGTTTCATCTTCGCTTTCTTCCTCTTTCCCAATTATTCCCTTTATAACTATATTTTTTATCTTGATTGCTCTTTCTAGGTATTCAATTTCTATGCCCTGTTTTGTTGTTTGATCCTTCAGTTACTTATTTTCGCGTTTAAGTACCTTGATTTCCATTGCATAATTTTCCAGCTTCTCCTCCATGCCTGTCAGTTTTTTTGTAATTTCCTCGAACATATCCTGGATCTTTTTCATGTCTTCGTTGTTTACTCCCATGTTTACAAGGTTTTATTTTGTGTTCGCAGTCGCAATAGATCAGCTGCAATTCTTATCCGTTGATAGCGCGGCCTCGTCCGATTGCTCCGCGAAGCTCGCCTCTATTAGCGCTAGCTTTTATGCACCTGTTTCTTAGCTTCCTGTGCTGTTTGCGTGCTGCTTTTGTACATTCGTATTGCCTTCTTCTTTCTTGAATATTTAACCCACTTTCACTATTTATTAATTAAATTTCTTAACTTTATTAGCGCGCGTTCACTCCGCCACTTACACGCCACGACCGCTCACTCCTATTAACTTTGCTTGTCTTTAATTTATTTATAATTCAATTTCTTCAAATTTCTAAATTTTCCATTAGTAGTTTTGTTGATTTAAATTTCTATATTTTAACTCAGGTCTGGTAGTTTACATATTATCTTTGTTTCTCACCTACATTCTGGCTGTTCTATCTTCGAGTTTAGTTTATCTTCATTGACATAATGGACTTGCATCTACTGCATGGACTGCTTTGCACCGTCGTCAGCACCGCCTGTTAGTTATACTACACGCATACCACCAACATCTTTAAATTTCTTAGTCCAAACTATTTCTGGGCATACGTGTATTTATTTTTAATATAATTGAGTTGTTATATTTTTATCTTGATTTTAAAGCTGGTGACTTTATTATTCAAACTTTTTACACCCCCAATTGTTATTATTTTTTTCCAAAACCTTGAAAATCGAATATCAAAAAATAACATATTCCTACTTTTCAACTACTGTGACTCTTACCTGACCAAGTCATATTTAAGTAACTTGTTCTTAAATTGTGCCTGTCTCCAATTATTATGTAACAATGTGCAACAATTACCCCTTTTTCAACAAATATATAAGACATAAATTGCTAATGATTCATCTGTTATTTATAGTACGGTAGTTTCATATTGCTGTTTACCTCAGTACCGCTTGTCGCTTGTGATTATCTGGAATCAAGTCTTTATGGCAGTCATTCTACTATAGCGTTGATCAGGTAATGCCGTAACTGCTGCGCTATGTCATGCTAGTGTTGGTCTATCCCGGGTATTTAATTTCCCCGATAGCACCCATATCTGGGGGCATGACCTTATCCGCTACTTGGGGAGTCACTCGATCGAGCACTAACAGTATCTAGCTTTCAGGTAATATTATTACAATACTTGAACAAAATGTATTTTCTATATATAATATTGATATATATATATAGAATTCGACCACCTGCAGATGAGTTCTTATAAAAAATGGTCGTAACGTTAGATAAAGACAAAGTTATATAGAATTAGCAGGCTGTAAACAACTGCCAAAATAAATGTTTTCAGTTCTTTGTGAAATTATAGCACAACCTTCCCAACTATTCTATTTTATATACATTTTCCATACGCAAAACCAATCATGTTGTACTACAGCGCACAACAGATATTCCAATGCTTTCTAAACATCCAATATTCAGAAAAATTCCTTGCTAGTGGGCTTCCAGCAAACAAAACCAATTTAAATAAATGTGGATTTCTCTGCAGAAACAATTCGAGAAACTGCGAGCGCAGAGGGCAACCGCTGTGGGCCACTAAATTATAAATAAACCCACCCTGTGGATACCCAAAGTATATGTTTGCTTAGGTAGAGTGCCACAAACATGAATGCCTTAGCCTTAACGTCACTGTGTTTGCTAACAAACATATCTAAGAAGCACACAGCCCCCATGGCAGAACAGGATTTCAGGGATTAATTCGACTTCACTCTTAAGTCCGGGCCCAGTAAAAATTGCTGCTATAAAATGACAAGGGTGAGCTTGGCTAAGTGTTTGTCGCCACGTATCAGCTGTAGATCGTTTCCAGCGTCTACCTTATTTATGTTCAGTTTCGTGCTTACAGAGTAACGAATGTGTGTATATCTCAACATGTGACATGTTGACGCTAGCTCCGGAGCTGTGAAAAGCACCGTATAACATTTCAGCGGAGCTACAATTTACAAAATAGTTTCCAACTGTCCCTTATGTGCTTTCAGTCAGCGCACTAATGCAAAATGCTAATTGCGAGGTGCAGTGGAGTTTTCTTCCCTTCTACCTCTCAACATTTGCCACCGAAAATAGTTTGCACGCCAGCCAATTAAACGAGCCTTACGTTCACGCCAAATTACCCTGATGAGAACTTCCAATTCCGTGCAAAGCCATGGCGACCTTTCTTTGAAGACGAGGCTGCTCAAAATTTCCACAAGTCCTCCTGTTTAATTTCCGAACTGTTGCCTTGTAATGCCATTTGTTAGCAGCTCCATTTTTCGCGGAATCGATATGTTTCCTCCTCGGGGGGACGCACGAGTACATTACAATTCAGCACGTTGCGAGGGGTTATTAGTTTCATATGGCAAGAGAACAGGACGAAGCGTAATGGCGATCAGTCGATGCAAATTCTAGGTTCGAACCAAATCGTAACACGCTTACCGCACAATAGGGTTAGTACGAACATTGCTTAATTATTGCTGCGATTTATTGAGGTGCCCAGATTTTATTCTGCCTGGGCTGATTTAGTGCATAATTTCGTGTGGAAAGGAACAAAACCACAAACATTAATATGGACCTGTCGAAAAAGTAGACTTGACGTTTGCATCCGGTGATAGATGAACCCCAGGTGATTATAGATTTCCATAATATAACTTTCAGTATAATTCAAGACAAATAGTTAGATAATATAACAACAATAGGACGATCTCGATAAGTAATTAAATCATTCTAATTGTAGGTCTTTACCCGTTAGGTGCCAATTTTTGGGTAAATATATAATCTCAAAGGAATCTGCCCAGTATCAAAGCTGTAACTTTTATTATTTCCAAAAACTAGCTCAAAAAGGGTGCCAGGTCTGACAACTTACCGTAACACCTTCCGGAAAATCACACGGAGTAAATGATGTGTCATGAAAGAAGGGCTATAGAACGACGGCTAGTGTGAAACTTCGATTTCCCGTTTATATACAATGACACTAACAGCAGGTTCGTAAACGAAATTATTAACATACGAATCATTACGACGCGTTCTATACACGAAAGTATATCGGGTTCGTACAAGTAAAAATATCTGACTTGATAAGAGCGTACGTAACGTATTTAGCGAAGTAATAAAAAGACCCTGAAGGCAGAGCACCAATTCGAACAAAAGAGTAAACATAAATGTTTGGTTTCAAATGCAACGCATGCATAAAAATGATGGTATTCATTACTTGCGATGCGTAATCTTCGCCTAATTGCCGAACAGATCCTAGGAGTATGTATAGTTGCCTTGGCCGTTTACTATTCTTATGCAAACTAAAAATACAGTGTACAATCCAAAAAGGCGTACAACATGAACAGATAGGAGTTGGTGAAAGAAGTTATATAAAAGAGAGGTTTATTCAGGGAGCGACTGATGATCTGATGGTTCCACCGAGAATATTAGATCTGCGACCGGTAATTTTCATAACACCAAATCTAATCAACTATGGGATTTCCTCGTGTCCGAAACGTAGGATGCGTTGCCAGGACATTTAGAAGGCGTAGCTTTAGTAGCTGTATTACATGTAAGAAAGCGCAGGGAACCACTGTTGCAGGTGTTTAGCATCACCTAACGTTGAATATGACGTTCAGCGGGTGTCCAAGCTAATACGTGCAGCTACTTCACATATCCTGGGCGTGCAGAAGTAGATCGAGCAGTGGCAGTAAACTAGATGGAAAGGAAAACATAAACGGGTAAAAGAATGGAAAAACGCCTGAAATCAATTTCAACAGTGCAAGCAGATACAAGCAAGTCCTATCCTAGATTGTGGTGGGCCAATATGTTTTACTTCCAGTAAGCTACCATCTTCTGAAATGTAGATAAATAAATTGAAAAATGTGGTAAAAATGTAAATGTAACTGAAACAGATTTCTAAGCGCAGCTGACATTGTGAGTGCAATTTATGTATTTTGTGTTCCTAACTATAGTAACTATTATATTCATCTACATGTTACTGTGTAAGGAAAATTAATATCCACGTTTCTTTTATCAAATGTTTCGATTTTGGTCCGTAACACCAGAGAATCTTAATTTTGCATATAGCTGAAACTTTTGCTCTTGCCAAAGATATACATATTTTCAACCGAATGGATGCAGAGGACAAACCTTAAAAAAATAAAATTATGCCAATATCTAATTTTTTAGAGGAAATTAATATTTTGCATATGGCTTTTTTCCTTGACGAAAATTAGTGCATTTGTTCCAATATATTGGGGGGACACAACAAATACAGGGCGAACAGGTTTTTTTTTTAATATCTTATTTATTTTATTTATTTATTTAACACACAACACATGGCCGATCAACAGGCAGCACGCCCAATAATAGATCGACCTAGAAAGTTACAATTTACAATGTTAAATAAGTAGTGATTGAATTGAAACAACAATAAAATAAAAAATTATTATTGTAAGCACACAATCAATTCATCATTCAATTTTATAATACATCTTTTTTTAAAAGTCTTTAGCGGTTGCGAAAGACAATCAAAATCGTTAATGGTTTCATTGAAGGTCCTCATCATTCTATTAATAGAAGAGTAGTAGTAACTATTTGTATAAGCAGCCGGCAATCTAAAAACTACGGTAACTCGTAAATCACGTTGTGGAACAATAAACAGAAGTAAACTGCTTAAATAATTTGAATTATAAAAATTATTTTTTAGTTTTAAGAGGCAAATAAGATCTAACATCTTGCGTCTATTTTTTAAGCTTGTCATCTCTAGAAACATTAATCGTTCATTATAATTATTCATATATACGTTAGCACGGTAACAAGTGACTTTTAAAAATCGTCGCTGTATCGATTCAATTCTATTTATATCAACAGCATAATATGGTGACCATATCACACTGGCATACTTCCGAACAGATCTCACCTGAGTGCAAAACAATAGTTTTAAGGTGTTTATATCCGAAAAATCCTTGGTTATTCTCAGAAGAAAACCCAACATTCTATATGCCCTTGTAACTATTGTGTCAATATGGGGAACGAAAGTTAGTTTAGCATCAAGTACTACGCCCAATATATCTAGTTTTAAAGCTTTCACTTGCGAGAGAAGTTTCGTGAAACTCTTAACAAAATGTTTAAAATTAAAATATTATTTTGTATTGTTGTTTTTTGTTCTTACTTTGTTTGTGTTCTATTTTGTTATTTTAACAATTAGTTGCTTATGCTTAAAACTTTTTAATTCAGTTTTGAATATTTGCCTCTTTGTTTTATAGGATATTACGATATAAAATCAGTAAGTGCCTTAGAACAGACCGAGAAGAAAGAAAAACTAGACCCGAATGGTCGTTTTTGAGGCATGGTTCAATAGGGCACTTAACGATCAATGTTCGTATAACATTTTCTGCGATAGCAACTTCTAAAGATAAAAATACTGTTTTCGACTGCAAAAATATTGTTTGTCTAAGTAAAGTGCGTGATTGTGGTTTCCACAGTAACCAAATATAAAAAAAAATTATAACAGTCCCAATACTGTTATATTTATAACGGTACTGTTATTTTGTTGTTGGCATGCCAACCAACAAGGATGCGGTAAAGTGATCTTTTCGTCGCAGCTAGCGAACCCGAAAAAGAGCTAAAATAGGTTAGTAGCTCAAAACGTCACATATTATACTTCAATACTATTAATTGCGTGTCAAGCACATGCTTATACCGACGACAGAATTTCATTTGCGAATATACTTTGTAAAATAGAAAGAGACATTATTGATATTGATCTTGTGTGACTTTATAGTTGTTTCACAAAACTTTACAAACATTTAGTACTTAAAGCTTAAACGAATACAAATAAACCACAGCAAACTCTGATGCGAGTGCCGATGTAGTGAGAGAGATTCAACTCTTGTTATACAGTACTGTTTACTGTCTGTTCCTTCGGAATTTGGTAAGCTTTTACCTGTTTGGTTTCCTACACAATGAGCAGTACTGGATGTCCACATTCTTGGAGGAATTAATGTTCCCAAGCCCCTTGTTTCGTCAACGTGTCTCGTAAGCAATCATTAATCTTCCTGTACAGGGCCGAGACCCTTGATTTTTTTATGGACTTTTGACTGAAGATCACAAAACAGTCTCATAGAGGAATCCGTTCATCAAATCTGCTTGATTTCCAAGACAATGTGCAATCACGGATATTGATATTCTTCGAGGGATTACGATGTCCGTGAGTTATTTACAAAGTCTTGGGTACGCTTTTGTTTAAAAAGGCAGAGCAAAGTAGTTTTGCGGGTTCTTTCGTAAGGCTAAGCCTCATCAACTTACAGAATGGCACTGTAGATAGCACATAAAGTCAGCTCTTCGCAAAATTTTCTGAAATGTGGCGCGAGCAATTTCAATTCGGCTTTTAATTTCATTGTCAGGATTTAGACCATTATTTACAAGGCATCTCAAATATTTTAAAAGTCTCACTCGTTTAATCTGTTGTTTGTCATCACGATGAAGAGTTGCAGCATTGTTAACTTGACGGCTGAAAATCATGAATTTTGGTTTGTCTATATTGATGTTTAAGCCTAATTACTTTCCAGTCACAGAGATTCGGTTTGCATGTGTTTGGAGATCTTCGATAGTTTCAGTAAAGATAACGCTGTCGTCTATGTAATTAATAGTGTTAATACGTATGCCATTAATCTTGATTCCTAACGGGTGTTCATAAACAGTCGTCATCCCAGTTGCTTTGAAAAACAAAATGTTATGTCTTTGATTAATTCGTGCAACACAATGAAACGTCATTGAGTACTGTCATAGCGCATTTTTTCTCAATTTTAATAGACATACGTTTCTGAAGTCAAAACCTACTGGGATGACGACTGTTTATGAACACCCGTTAGTTCCAGCCATATCAAGGCTTCTTTAAATATCGTAATCACATAAATATTGAATAAGAGAGGAGAGCGAATAAAACCTTGCCGTTCTCCTTGTATTTTTAGCTCTCAGCAATTCGAATGTCCTTACGGTACACGCCGACCTCCTGAAGTTGTTCGACTAATCTAGCAGGTTGGACCCTGTCAAATGCTGTTTCTTAAGCAACGAAGCATGCAAACACATCTTTCATTGATCTCGGCATTTCTCCAACAGAACAGTAAAACTAAATAGTACCTGTCATGTACCAAAGACTTCTCTGAATCTAAATTGTGAATCGTATTTCGATCGTATACGAGCATATACTATGCGAAAAAATGTTTTTAACATATCGTCCATTAAGCTAATTAGCCCATAGTCGCTGCATTTTTACGACTCTGTTTTTAGGAAGAGTTATGAAAGTTGATTTCAACCATTCTTGGGGGATTTCTCCAGAATTAGGTACTTATATGTTATATTAAACAGATTTACCACATAGTCAATGTTATCTTCGTTAATAAGTTTTATGACTTTAATAGGAACCCCATCAAGACCAGTGCCTTTTCTGACTTCTGCAATTGAAATCACATGCAATAGTTCGGATCTTACAATCCCAGGTCCTTCGAGATTATCCCCGTTAAGATTTACATCTTTAACCCTCCAGTACCCGTTCAAAATTCTAAGACATCAGTACCCGCACCGGTCTTGCAGTCCGACACCCCTCTGCCACCTCCATAAAAATAATGAGATATCTTATGGCATTAGTTTCTTGTTCACTAACGTCTTCATAATCAGTTATTTCCTGTTCAGTGTCACTGTTTATTTCCCTAGTCTCCAATAAATTATATTCGTCAGACGATGGCACATCATCATAAAACGCGTTGTCGACATCCTCCTCCGCTATTATATCTCGCATCGTCTGTTCTAGTCGCGCCTGTTCTTTCTCATAAAATCTACCATGACTATAATAATGTTTTAGTATAACAATGTTACTAAAAATGCAGAAAATACTTCCTTCTCCTAACATTGGTCGTATATCAAAGGTAATAATAAAAGCAACTCGGGTACCTGCTTCGGTCTCTGAAACCGAAATTATAAATAACTTTTAAACCACTGCACGCACGAACTCAAAACTGCATACGGATCTTCAATGGCAATATACAGGGTGTCTCAAAAAGAATGGGACACCGATTAGCCATAGATTCCTTACGTCATAATAAATCGATTAAACCTAATATACCTTAATACAAAGTCCCTTCGGTAAGAAGTTATAGGGCCTTGAAGTTCAATTTTTTATTTTTTATATTTTTGTTAATTTCCACAAATGTAGAGATATCGATTTAAATTTTGTTATACGTACTTACTATTATATACTCCAATAATAGAAAAAATTTCATAAACTAGACTTGACTGTAAAGGGCACTTTACCTAACTTCCAAAACTTCTTTTAGCTCTAACTTCGTGATCGGTAACATTTTTTGGAATTTTAAAATTTTATCTGAAAGAGAATTAAAATACACAAAAATAATGTACTCTTAGTTCATAAGCGTAATAGCAACTGTTTACCTTAAAATGCCCATCAAAGGGTTTTGGTTGACATGAAGACGTGCAATTATCAAGTAGGCATGATCACAAAAACAATGGGTAATGGTTGTAATCTAGTAAACAACAACAAGAAATCAAATAATGACGTTGGTGACATCAGTTTTTTGTTTTTTGTGCTTACGAAAATGCTGCAACTTAACGAACCTTTCAGCATTGGAGAATTCGTTATGTAGCGGCATTTTCTTAAACATAAAAGAACACATTCTTATGTCACTAATATCATTAATTGATTTATCATTGTTTTTTACTAGATGACAATTGTTTTTGTAATCATGACTACTCGATAATTACATGTCTTACTGACAACCAAAAACCTTTGATGGGCATTTTAAGGTAAACGGTTGCTCTTACGCTTATGAACTAAGAGTACATTATTTTTGTGTATTTTAATTCTCTTTCAGGTAATAACCTAAAATTCGAAAAAATGTTACCGATAACGAAGTTAGAGCTAAAAGAAGTTTTAAAAGTTAGGTAAAGTGCCCTTTACAGTGAAGTCTACTTTATGAAATTTTTCCTATTATTGCAGTATATAATAGTAAGTAAGTATACCAAAATTCAAATCGAAATCTCTACATTTGTGTAAATTAACAAAAAATAAAAAATAAAAAATTGAACTTTAAGGCCCTATAACTTCTTACAGAAGGGACTTTGTACTAAGGTATATTAGGTTTAATCGATTTATTATGATGTAAGGAATCTATGACTAATCGGAAGGTAGTGAAATGGGCGGTAAACTAACACTAGCACATTAACTAATTACTGCATCATATGTAAACGGGTACTGAAGGGTTAAATAACTCTACTACATACGATTCCAACGTACTCAGTAGTTCATTTTAGTTTAGTATAATGTTGTTTGTATTATCTGAAAAGATCATGTACGCTTGTTTTTTATAAGTATTGTAAAAATGAGAGCAGAGGGGAAGCAATATTTTAGAACCATAACACACCCCTTTTCCCAGAAAGGTATCTAAAAAGTGTTTGAAAATTAAATGATTTTGCAACACGTATGAAACAAAAGACACGAAGTTTGAGATAATTCCTCCTACAAGTCCTAAGGTCCATAAATCCAAATTTAGGTAAATAAGACAGAAACCATAGAAAACGGCCATAAGGATGCCGTTTAAAGCCAAGACACCACGAGTAGTTTATGTTGTCCAATGGAAAAGACATGCCGGCGAACAGTCGGGCCTAAAACCCTAACCAAAGGCAACTGGGTGACAACAGCTACACTATCATCTACTCCAAACTCAAACCACAACTACTAGGCCAAAACACCCAACCTTAATGATCAAAACAACAGCACTAAAAATTAAAAACATACCACTACAATCGATTAAAAATAAAATCAACCCAGAGGGCAAAGGAGAATGCACGCTGAAAATAAAAATTCCAGAATTGGATTAAATAGTAAAAAGCCAAAAATATGGCTTTACCAGACAAAAGTGCCTACAGAGTACCAAAACATTTGATAAAAACAGAGAGAATCGTTTTTAAAGGGATCGGTGTATCCAAATTGTGACCTTGCTAACAAATTTTAACCAACATCCGAACGAAATAATTAATATAGCTCTTGTAGGGGCCCTGTGCGAAGCTACACAATTATAATCAGACTTCTTGTGTAAATTGGCCTTCTATTAAGGACAATTAGTTTTATTAGTTTTACCGAATATAATTTCTTCCTTCTCTCTAGTTCCGAACTATATCTCTACGTTCCTTTATAAGCTGATACGTGAAGTGAGGCTTTTTATCGCCCCTTCATTAGACGTTAAATTGAAACTTTTTGTACGCCTTCTTATTTATCTAAATTAGTTGTACTTGTTGTTTACGTAGGCTAGCTCAATACATGTCGAACTGGCCTGGAAGTAGGATGTTAAAATCAACTTTAAAAATACCCTGAAGAAAGGCCATTTTTTTGTACAAATTGACACAGATACATTGACATTTAAAACACAAATAAACCAATAAAGAATATTATAATTCCACCCTGGCGTACATGACCAATAACTCTACAGTGTAATAGCTCGCGGCTACAAGCACTTACAAGGAAAAAAGTAGCACAATAGCTGTACTTACAACACATTTACAGTTAATCAATACAAAAATCACGCCAGAATAATTGTATTTACTAGGCAAACATTATGTTGCATCAAAATCTGTCGTCGCAATTTGATATATAGACACTCGTCTTCGTGATATGCGTACATATATTTCTGTCTATTAATCGCATTCATTTACGATCACGAAATCTTCATAACCCAACCTGAAGCGCATTGCTAAAACTGCAAACATTCTTGCTTTCGGGTTGCCTTAATCTCGTGGCTGAGAACAGCTGTGTAGCAGACTGGACTCGTTCTGGATCCCCAATAAGTGCCATCGACCTTGAACGGCACAATGCATGGAAATTTCCCACAACTGCTGCAGAAAAGAATCTGGCCGCCCCTCTGGAGGATGACGTCACGAAATAATCGGAACATATCGAATCTTCGTGACGGCTTAGCAATTGCGTACTTACTCTGCACATGGTTAAAATAACATTTACTTGAAGCGTAACCCTTAAACTACCACGCCTGAAGGCTTCCATAGAAATTAAATGTTGAATATATTGTTATGATATTGGTACAGGGGTAAAAAGATCAGATTAATAGGATTAAAAGTTTAGAAAAGTAATTAAAAATTATAAACATCAATTAAGATGTGAATTGGATATTAAAATTATTAAAATGCATTTAGTAAAGAAAGAAAATAGATTGTACAATTTAATAAAATGACGCTGATTGAGAAACAGAAGGATTCCAACTTAATTTAATATCTAAAATGATATTGGAAATTAATGACAAATACTTTTTCGAGATAGGATATTAAACATAGTGGGTGTTAATCAAGTAATAAAGTTTTTATAGTGTGTTGGCATATAGAAGGATTGAAAGTTTAAGATAAAGTTTGCGTGGTGTTAAAAAATGTTAAAATATAAAGTTTTAAAAGAATGGAAGGTATGCAGACTATATGAAGAAAGATAAAGAATGTGGTGAGAAGACTAAAATAAATCATGTACCTTATATTATATATGAATAGAAGTCCTGACTCACCCACTCATCAACGCCCAGCCAAAACTCTTGGACTTAGAAAGCTAAAATTTTGCACAGAGGTTTCCTTTATGATGTATACAAGAAATAAGGAAGGTTATTTCGAAATTCAACCCTTAAAGGGGTACAATGGGGTACCAATTTTGTATGAAAAAATAATATTAAATAGACATTTCGACTTGAAACTTCGTAGAAGTACTCCTAAAAACAAATAAGCAAACACGTATTTCGTGATTTTCCGAAAATCAACCCGTTAGGGGCTGAAATTGGGTAAATAAGACTAAAAATCGATATGGGTGTCCTTATTGAGGGTTTTTGGGGCATTGATTGCGAAAATGGCATTTGAAATTTGGCAGACAGTTTTCTCAAAGGGAGTAGGCATCTGCTAAGAAAGGATTTTTGAAAAATTCAACCTCTAAAGAGGTAAAAAAGAGGTTGGCATTTTGTAAGATCAAATTTTGAACTAAGTCATTCAAAGTTTTTTTGGAAATTTCTCCCCTGAAGCTGAAAATAGAAGAACGGGAAGGGATGGGACGGGACTGGACGGGAAGGGATGGGAGGAAGGGGGAGGGAACGGAGCGGGACGGGACGCGACGGGACGGGAAGGGCTGGGATGGAATGGGAGGGGGGACGGGGCGGGACGGGACGGGACTGCACGGGACGGGACGGGAAGGGGCGGGACGGGACGGGAACGGGATCGGGAAAAGGGACGGGGACGAGGACGGGGAAAGGGACTGGGACGGGGACGGGGATGAAATGGGATGGGATGGGATGATAGGAAATAATTAGTCATTATTTAATACACGAATAACGAACCTCGCGCTTACGAAGTCGCGGGTAGCAGCTAGTAATTTATAAAAGCAAATAAAAGGAGGGAGCTACTGAATTGGATTTAGTGTGGGATTGCATTTGGCATTTGGGATTGATTGAATTGGATAACCAAGTGACAATTTACAAAAGAAGCGGAACACAGGGAAGTCGTGGATGGAGTCAGCGTATTTGTGGGGTTCGCTTCTGGTCTGGATTCTTGGTGCTAAGCTGTAACGGAATTGAAATAAATGATTTGGATTGAATATTAAAGTAACGTAACTACGAACGAGTTTGGTCGACAGTTTAGGCTTTCACCGAGGTTTTGAGCAGAGCAGTTGTGAAGGGATAGGTTGCAGAATGGGACGAATTGGTTTCAGCATAAGTGTGCTAAGTTGGATGAAAAGTGGGTGAATCCAGGTATTACATTAAGAACTGAAATAAAATAAAGATTAAAGTGAATTAATTTTAATTAAGGAGCACTTGCTATTTGATATTGTCATATAACGAATGTAACGATCAAGTATTTCTAATTGAATTTTCAAAAACATTTTGACGTACTATTTGACAGAAGTTTTGAATTGTCATAATTAAAATTGCAACATCTGGAATCTGAAATCCACTCTGATTTTCAGTCGAGAGTATCTACAGGAGCTAGCAGAAATAATTTTGACTCTTCAATTCACCTGTCATCTGTCAAAAAGTGACCAATGAAAATTCAGAATTCTGAAGTTTCTTGACCAATCAAAAAAATATCAGCGGATATATCTTCCTAGAAGGTATTCAAGTGACTATTTTAAACAAATGTGATTTGTATTAGAAAAATTCAATATTAGTGTTCTGTTACTATAGAAATTGCGTAGTTTGTTGCTAGATTTACTGAAAACTAATTTGAAAAAGTAGTTTGGTTCATTAAATAGTCTCTCGAATACCATTCTTAGTCAAAGTTAAGTAGATTATTTTTGCGGTGGTATCACTACTCATGTCCATTGCGCTTTGGATTAGGACTCGTGCTATCGCACTCGTCCTAATCATACCAAAGCGCAATGGACATTCGTGAAACCACCACAAAAATAGTCGACATAACTTTGACTACTCATGGTATTATAAGTGAATATCCGAATTAAATAACTAGGGCAATTTAAATTGACTAAAATTAAATTATAAACATAAACTTATAGACAACACAAAGAGGAGTCTAAACCTTATCAATATTTTGCCAATTTTAGACTTAGCTGTAGTTCTGCACTCAAATAAGGTTTCGATCTATACAGTGCTTTCGTAAAGTAGTGAATAAATTCGTTAAAAATTCAAGGAATAACTTTTGCAAAAACCGTAGGACCCGTCAATTTTTATTTTTATTTGCGAATTTTTTTTAAATAACATCTACACATACAGGGGACCCAAGTAGAAGGTAAGACGTCATCGATATTTTTTTAAATGGCAACTCCCTTTTTTATTGCGGTATTTGAAAGAACGCATCTTTTTACTTACGTTAAGCTGCTTTTTGAGTATACGTCAGATGATCAGAAATTAAGAAAATAATTTAAAGGTTGCAAAATACTAAATTTAATTGGAATGATAATTTCAAAAACAACTAAATTAAATGTTTACATTGTGCATCATTGTCTGCCTGACAGTAACTAAGACGGCCAGCATGTTTTTTATTGATTGCTGCCATTGATAAAACGTAAAATCATACTTCCTAAAATTAAATTTAATATTTTGCAATTTATTTTTTTTTCTTAATTTTTGGTCATCTGACCTATACTCAAAAATCAGCTTAACGTAAGTAAAAAGATGCGTTCTTTCAAATTCCGCAATAAAAAAGGGAGTTGTCATTTGTCATACCTCCTACGCGGGCCACCCTGTATGTATAGATGTTATTTAAAAAAATTCGCAAATAAAAATAAAAATCCACGGGTCCTATCGTTTTTTTCAAAAGTTATTCCTTGAATTTTTAAAGAATTTAACCACTACATTACGAAAGCACTGTATATTAAATCATAGACATTATACATGACGTGTATAAATTATTGTTAAAGCGAAGAAGATCCCACGTGGCCGTTTAAGGGGTAAATACTGGTTGGCAGCACAAAAATGCTACAGTCAGCTAATTCTATTTCTTTCACGGCTTTACCGCTAGTGTGTAGCTCGCCATAAATGAAATTCACTTCAAGTCGTTCTCAGGCATGTGCCCTCGTCCTCAATACGCCGGCGACTGATTTTAAGCTCCCCGCAACCATCGTTTGTAGAAGGATCCATATCTATCGCTGATCACACACAAGTAAGGGTTGCACGCACTAAGTAAGGCCGTACTCAAACTTTTCCTTATGCTAAGTTACAATGAAAAACATAATAGACAATGAAAAAGCATACAGGCTGATAGTGAATATAAATTTTAAAATCAAGCAAGTAATTCTCGCAAGGACAAACATTTCCGTTTCATACTACTTAATATACTGGTTTAGAGATAGGTATATTACAATTAGTTATTTAAAACACAGACTATTATAGTCTCTTTGTCCTTGAATGAATGAATGAATGAATGGATTTATTATTAGCATACGCTGCTATATACATGTCAATTAAAACGAAACTAACCTATTAACTACAAAAGTAGAAATCAAATACAATTGCAACCTTCATATTTTATACCCAATCTATGATCTAATTAATTAACATCCACGTTTTCTATCACACATGTTCTGCATTCTGTTTTAAATTTTGATACACTCTCACATTCCTTTACTTCCCGGGGGAGTGTATTATACACCACTAAACCACTATGAAATAAGTCATTCTGCGCATAGTTTTTAGTCACTGTGGACACTTGGAAGTCATTACACGATCTGGTGTTATGTTGGTGCACTTCGCGAACAAACTTGCAATGATCCATTAAATGAGCCGGCAACATCCCATGCAGCATTTTATAAATTAAAACCATCGTGTTCAATACTACCATCTGTCTGACTCCAAGCAGGTTAAGTTGACGCAACATTGGTTTAATATTTGCTTTCAAGATTGTTTTCAAAGCCTGATTCTGCTACCTCTACAACACATTTACTTCTGTTTTTGACAGCAAAAACAATACTGCAGAACAATAACTTAAGTGCGGGCTAATTTTTGTCTGATATATTACAAGTTTGGTATATTGAGTTAAATTTTGGATAATTCTCCTTAACATATTGACTTTTTTGGCTACCTTATTCGCAACATTTGCTGCATAACTTGAGAAACTTAAATTATCATCTATTATGATACCAAGATACTTATATATTCCTTAACTTGATCAATTTTGTCATTGTTCATGTAAACATGACTTGCTTGGTTTGGGTCAGTATGTGTTTCAGTATATTTGTTCCTGATAATAAATTTTGTTTTACTGATGTTAACTTTCATATTAGTATTATTATCATCTAGTCATTCTAGTAAGGTACCCAAATCATTGTTTAATATGTCAATAACCTCATTGGCCCTATCTCCAATAATATTCAAAAGGGCATCATCAGCAAATAACTGGATTTTGCACCTTTTAACGTGCTTCACAATATCATTTATGTACAAAACGAACAAAATCGGGCCAAGAACTGTACCCTGAGGTACTCTATAGGTCGTCCCTTTTTCACTAGACATCGGTTCACCGTATTTTACTTGCTGCGATCTTTCACTTAAATAATCTTCAAACCATTTCAATACTACGTATGCCGCCAAAATCCGCCCATTCCTTCCAATTTTATCAACAGTAGCTTACGATCTACTGTCTCAAAGGCTCTTTTTAAATCTAAAAATACGACTCCTATTATCTTTTTAGAATTTATTGCAGTTTTCCAATTCACAATTACTGATTGAATTGCACTCTCACAGCAATGATTCTTGCGAAAGCCCGACTGAAAGACTGTCAGTAAATCATTTGCTTCTATATAGTGGATCACTTGCTCATGAACAACCTTCTCGATAAGCTTCTCGTAGCTAGGTACCATGTTTATTGATAAAAATTCATCGTGTTTAATTGAATTCGCTTTCTTTTCAATAGGGATAACTAGAGATCTCTTCCATTTTTTTGGAAAAGTTCCATGTTCTAGACTATTATTTATGACCTGTAAGCTTTAATATCTCTGTATTGATGCCGTCAGTGCTGATTTTCTTATTCTTCGTGCTACTAACAATTTTTCTAAGTGTTGCCATATTCACTAACTGCAATTTATGAAATCTTTGATCTACTTTCTGTATCTGTTGTACAATTAAATGGAGCCTGTTTTCTTACAAGATTGCGCTATCCTATTTATACTGGATAAAAAGTAATCATTAAAGTTATCTGCTATGCACCAATCTTTAATATATAACTTATTGCCAAAATCTATTCCACTCTTTCTTTTGGGTTTGTTTTTACCCACTAGTTGTTTAATTGTTTTCCACATATCTTGGGGTTTATTTCAATTACTGTCTATTTTCTTTGTGTAATATTCCCTTTGTTGTTGGCGTTCTTCCTTGTTTCTCTCAATTCTGTAGTCTGCCCAGTCTTCCTCATTGTCAGTAATAACTGCCGTTTTATATTTTCTGTCTCTCTCTGATATTGCTAATTTTGTCTCCTCGGTGAACCACTCATTGTATGCCCACTTAGTTTGTATATAAACTTCTTTTTCTGGAGCATGTCTATCTAAACATGTCCATATGCTAGTAACCAGAATATCAGACAGGACGTCTGTATTTGAACTATTAGGATTCCAGTCTTGTTCAACTAAATCAATTTGAAATCTTAGGCCATCAAGGTTTCTGAAGTTGCGAGTATCCCTCCTTACTTATCTGATTGCGGACTTATAAAAGTTGATAATGAGATTCCACTGGCTCCTAAATGCAAATATGTACATTGCTTATTAACCTCGTAAGCTTTCAACAGTAATAAGAATACATAGCCTATTTATTTATTAATAGGTTGTTCATTTATTTATATTTTCAGGTTAATTAATAAAAGTGTACTAAATATCTTATTGAGCTAGAAGTACAATATTTGAAAGAGTTTATGGTTTCCAACGGAATTATGTAAGCATTATTTTAGCGTTCAAGGAAATCAATAATTGTGGTTTGAGGTCGATAGAATAATTTTTATTAAGTTATTGAATTCTAAATACACTTATTCGTAACTGGGACGTGATTGGAATGAGTGAAGTCAGAAGGCATGGAGAAAATCTGGTGACACTTAAATCTGGCCGTACATTCTACCATATAGGCCGCGAAAATAAATCAAGGGATGGAATAGGGTTCTTCATACACAAGAAACATTCAGATAATATCGTGTCCATACAAGCAATATCTACCAGAGTGGCTTACCTCATCCTTAAACTAAATACTCGGTACACCATAAAAATAATCCAAGTATACGCACCCACCTCAGAACACAACGATGATGAAGTAGATATATTCTATGAACAGAATTGCCTGAGAGGCTGCTTCAGGATTCCGTTACTTTGCGCTGATTCTATCCGTCAAGCACGTAAACAAGACTGTGTTTACGTTTTAAACCAATGTAGTCAATGGTACTTGAACGGACGACAGTAAAAACCAACCTTGGAGCACAGCCTCATGCCCCATAAATATTATGGCTTAGAAAGGGTAGTGAATGAATCAAACATTAAATGCAGATTCTTTTTATTATAAAAATAAACTAGTATTTATACAAAACTAAAATGCTTAACGCAGTAACAATATCAACGTTCATATATACAGTTTACTAGGCCAGAGTGTTTAAATTACAAAACAGCAGATAAGCAATTGTGCAGTTTTTATTTCCTGCTAGAGCGAAGGTCCCCCGTTGAACTTACTACTGTAGGTCGGAATTGTGCATGGAGTGCAGATTTGCATTTTTCCTGGTCTTTAACTCGTCTGATTGCGTAATAACACTGGCTTTTAAATTATGAATAATGTTTCGTAAATTTGGACTGAAATATATAGTTTTAATCTAATTTAAACATATTAAATTTAGTAATTATGAGCAAAGCTGGTGAATGCAACATTAAATTTTTCTTGCTAATAAATGGGAATTGCATTTAAAAACGTGCAACTGGATTTCGTAAATTTTAGAAAATTAAATTTATGTGTGTTTAAATCAAGTTTAAACATTCTATGATGATATTTGCAAAGCTATGAAAGAAAATAACACACATTTCACGATTATCTGCGGTGACTTCAACGCAAAAACTGGAATAAAATCCAACCCATCTGAAATCGCACTTGGTAATTTTTGAAGTCCTGGAAGAAATGAACGTGGAGAAACCATGATAAACTATCTACTAGAAAACAATCTATACCAGATGAACAGCTTCTACAGCAAAAAATCCCATAGAAGGTGGACATGGCAAAGTCCCGACGGGAAGACCCACAACGAAATCGACTACTTTGTAACCGATAAAAAACATATCTTCAAAGACGTCACCGTAATTAACAGATTCTCTACAGGAAGCGACCATCGGATGGTCAGAGCTACTCTTCAAATTGATCTCGGCAATGAAAGAAATAGACTGATCAGGAAAAGAATTCCTGGGGTATGGACGCGACCAACTGAAGCAAATCAATTCAGAAAACAAATCGGGAGTAGTCTAGAAATTAAACAGGACACGGAAAACATAAACACCTTAAATGGGATAATAATTGAGGCAATAACAGACGCACAGAAAAAATGGTGTCCGAGAAGTTCAAAACAAGAAAAGGTTAGTCAAGAAACACAAATAAAAATTAAAGAACGAAGGACTCTCAAATCGAAACTAAACCCAGACCAACAGAAACTGCGAGAAATTAATAAAGAAATATCAAAAGCGCTGAGAAAAGACATAAGAAAGTACAAAAATGATAAAATTACTCAAACCATAGAACAAAACAAAAACATGAAAGTCTTGAGAAAACAACTGACAAACGGCAAAAAGGAAATTTGTAAATTGAAGAACAACGAAAGAAACTTGACATCAAACAGAGAAAAAATGGTAGAGATAGTAGAAGAATTCTATAAAGATCTATATACGAACATATACCCCTACCCTGATCCCATGGCACAAAATTCCGACAAAGTTCAAAATCAAGGATCAGAAGATATTCCTGACATCACAAAAGCAGAAATATATCACTCATTAAAAAAAATTAAAAATAACAGAGCACCAGGAGAGGATGGTGTTGTGGTCGAGGCCATAAAGCTGGGGGGTCCTAAGTTGATTGAAAAAATACACCAACTATTCAATTTATGTTTACGTAATCAGGAAATACCCACAAAATGGAATAATGCAATGATAATCCTACTCCACAAGAAAGTGTACAGACCGATTAGCCTTCTCAACCACCTTTACAAGTTGTACACAAGAATAATAACATGCAGACTGGAGACCAAACTTGACTACTATCAACCACGCGAGCAAGCGGGTTTCCGCTCCGGATACGGGACAAATGACCATCTACAGTGTCTAAAATTACTGATCGAAAAGACCGTAGAATACAACAGACCTCTGGTGTTGACATTTGTGGACTTCAGAAAAGCGTTCGATACAGTAGAAATGCGCGCAATTCTAAAAGCCCTAAACGAATGCAGAATCGACTACCGATATACAAACATTATTTACAACATCTACAAGAACGCAACAACTACCATACAGCTACATAAAACCACACAAAAGATAGATGTCAAACGAGGAGTCAGACAAGGTGATACCTTGTCACCAAGATTATTTACGACCGTCCTGGAACACGCTTTTAAAACCCTCAACTGGGAAGATAGAGGTATCACAATAGATGGAGAAAAACTCAACAATCTTCGCTTCGCGGATGACGTAGTGTTGGTGACGGACGACTTAGGCGAGGCGAAGGAAATGCTGCAAGAACTGCAGAACGCAATGCAGATGGTTGGTCTAAATATGAATTACAATAAGACTAAAATAATGACCAACTTAATCCCCAGCGAGAACATACAAATAGAAAATAGAGACATCGAATATGTTAGAAAATATATATACCTGGGACATGAAGTAAGAATTGGCAGGGACAATCAAACATGTGAACTCCTGAGGCGAACCACTCTGGGATGGGCAGCGTTCGGTGGACTCAGGCACATTCTTAAAAACGATAGTATCTCCATTAGTTTAAAGAGAAGAACATTTAATGCGTGTGTTCTACCAGTTCTCACCTATGGAGCGGAGACTCTAACCCTCACTAAAACATCTGAAGAAAAAATACGCATCACTCAACGTAAAATGGAAAGATCGATGCTGGGAATAGCGTTGAGGGATAGGGTCAGTAACGAAGAGATCCGCCGAAGAACGAAAGTGGACGACGTAATAGAGAGAATAGCTAAAGCAAAGTGGAGATGGGCTGGCCATGTCGCAAGGCAGAACGATGGACGATGGACGAAAAAGATTATTGAGTGGAGACCAAGATCAGATAAGCGAAGTCAAGGAAGACCACCTACCCGATGGACAGACGACCTAAAAAGAATATCAACCAACTGGATTGCAACTGCACAAAATAGAGAGACGTGGAAACATCTGGAGGAGGCCTATGTTCGACAGCGGACAAATTGTGGCTGATTGATGATTCGTAATAAAACATTTTTCTTAATACACTGTTTACTGCTGTATTTATCTATACAATGCGAATGTGACTTTAAAATTACCAGTTTTCAATTGACAGGAAATAAATGGTCGCTTAAGATATGTTTATCTCAATCACCCTGAAGAACCTTGATTAGCTCAAGAAATTATTTATTTGACAGGAGCAAAAGTTTTAATACACAGCCAGTGAGATATCTGTACCTCACGTTACGGGGAAACAACAGATTGGACGTGACCGATTACCAGGATGGGCACAATAATTTTGTAAGGTGTCTGCGAAAATGTATAGATCATCCTAGATATAGTATAAAACACTTTATTCTTCATTCCATAGCAACAATAATCATATTTATTGCAAAAGCTATAAAGCCATGATTTTACGTACTAGTTTCCATGGAGAAACACTGTAGAAAATTATACCAAGATTTGTGATCTTCTGTAACACCTCATGAACGCGCTTTCGTATATTCTGCTAAAGATAGTTTTCAAATCAATTCAATTTATAATAATTAAAAGCACGATGCAGATTTGGTGGTATTGGTTTAGTGAATTGCTGCACCTATATGATTCTTTCAGGATATAGCTGCATATTGGCAGTAGAACACTTGTTGCCGCTCCTGCAATCTAACGTTGAATTTGGTTATCATCGTTTTTACCTGGTCTATTTTACAATTAACTTCCAGTTCTTTTTCTTCGTTTATGCAAAGTCTCAAGTCTCATTTTCGTTATACTCTTGATTGTACCTTCCTGCTTCATAATTCTACGTGGGTCGCAAACCTCGCCGTGTTGCATTCCAAAAATCTATGGATGCTAGACGTGGCTTTAGCTAGTTATGCTGCCCACCTGTTCGATTGCAGATTTAGCGCTGGGAAAAATCGAAAACGTTGCAGCAATGTCAGTGCCAACGCACCCTGAATTTTCCAGCACGTGTAACAGCTTTTATGGCCAGATTTCTCAACTGCTCCAAACGTTTGCGCACCTGGCATTGCATTACACGCTTCTTATTACCAGTATAATTCATGGGTTATTGAGTCACGCTCATCATGGAAATTGCCCTTTTAGATAATATATTTTTTTATTAATATTTCTGTAAGCTGTAAAACACCGTCAGTCGTGTAACTATTTAACCTGTTTGTAACTTTACGGTTGGGGAACAATTTTTGTTTACGAAATGCAATTTATCTTTTGTGTTTTCTGTTTTTACGTTGTACATTTTTCCTTGCTACCGATTGTAAATTTGCAATAAATTAAAAAAAAGATTAGTAAACTGATTATCTTACCGGTACAATATCTCCGTGCGCCATATGGAAATTATATCAGTTTTTTTTTTGCTGCGTTCAGGAAGACCTCGCAGTGCGGCACAATATGTGGATTTTGCTATGAAATAGCCTTTTCGGAGCGTATGTTGCAGTTCATTTCAACTACGGTGCTTACACTTTGCCCAATCGATTCCGTGTGCTTTTATGTAATGAAATCCTTTTGCTTGTACATTCTCGTGTAATTGGTATAAATTCACTTTCCCTAATGGCATTAATTTTTCGTAGTTCAAAGTATACCTTAAAATGTTTGTATGATATTACTTAGATTAGAATTGATTAAATGCAATTACCTAATTAATACTCCATTAAAACGATGCAGTAGTTTGCCTAATATTCTAAATTTGAAAAGATAAGCACTTTGATGTATTATTCTTTAATGTTTATGAAGGCACATACCGATGATTGAGTAGGTAAGGAAGCCATCTGTTCCTCATTGCGTCCTAGGAAATTGAGTCATTATGGGTAATAGTTTTACAAGTTGCTCTACCTAAAGCGAAGATGATAAAGCTTGCAGACCACGGTTTATTCCATTACACAAAGCATCTGAGCGAAATGTGAACATATTTTAATATTAATTAATAACCCACGGTTTTTTTTTTTTTAATTTATTTGCCAGATTAACAATAATATTAATGTTATACATGGCAGTGTTATATTTATATAGCAATTTACAAGAAATTAACGTGGAGGGCCCTCTTCACCTCGTGGCTGTATTATTGGGATAATTTCAAACTTCAATTGTTCTCATCTTGTTCTAGGTAGATATCTTGCGGAAGTCTGCGCTTCAGTCTGATATGAATAGAGCGTCTGCTTAAGTCGTACAGTTCGGCGCTGCTGCAGGTGTTGATATTCTGGTGGAATCTTTTTGTAGTTGTTTTGATGTACTCGTTTATCGTTTGAATGCCTAGTTCTGTGTGTAGTTGGTTGTTTGTTACGAACCAGGGGGCGTCTACAGCTATTCGAAGTACCTTGTTCTGAAGAACTTGTATTTTGTGCAAATGAGATGTTGAAGCATTTCCCCATACCATGCTGGCATACATCACCATCGATCTTATTAATGATTTATAAATTAGTATGGTGCATTCCGTTTTCAGCGACGACCTTCTGTTTATTATTGGGAAGAGCTGTGATAGTCTCGAGTACCCTTGATTCAGTTTCTGGAGAACGTGGAACTTCCAGGTTAACTTAGTATCAAGATGAAGGCCAAGATATTTCACTGCCTCATCGTGGTTCTTCCAGGTGATGATGGCATTATTTATATTGATTGGGACAGGACTTTGTATTTTTCGTTTCTCTTCAGAGCGAATAAATAACCCACGTTGAATTTATGAAGCTCACTTGCCGGATCACCCACAACTAATTTAATTATATTGGTGCACTATTAGGCATTTATTTACTCATATAATATCATTATTGCTGCATGCACCTGTCTACTTAATTAGTCCTAGGTATACAACTAAATTGAATGCTCGTTGTAGTTTCATCACCAGTGAAATATCATGTCATTCATGCTATAGCAGCTCTAATAATGTAGCACGTATGCTAGGCTACAACAACCGTAAATTAAATTACACTAAACTAGTTAAATTATTCCTTGCACTTCATATTTAACCGTAGCCTCGAGTATATAAGAAAAATTATTATAGATCTAGAAATTTCACAGGACTATTTTTGTAGCTCAATTCTTATAATTACCGTTAATGCAGCAGTAAAACACGCAACTCAAACTCGATCACCCAAATCACATTAATTTGGTGACTGTAAGAATAAAAATAATGTCGCATTCTACAAGAGTCTAGACAAAAATTAATCTTTCGTAGCAAACAAAATGATTTCGATGTAAAATATAAACATCTGTGTTTTCGACCATGCCACAAGGGGATCAATACTGAGCAATATTTGATTCCTGCTTCTAACGAAGTCATATGCCGAGCCTTCGGAGTTTTGAAGCAGCCCTTTAAATAAAAGCTCCTTCTCAAGGAAATTAGAGAAGGTGCAGAACGGTAAGGTGTTTGGGCGAGCGAAACAACCTACTCTAAACCTACTAAGTTCTTCCATTAACCTGATTTGCAGGACACAGCTGAAAGGTACCTCTGAAAGAACAGCTTCGGGAAAGTAAAGACGCTTTTTTATTGAGTGCGGGGTTCGTTACTCGATTAAGAGCTTCAATTTTATTGCATTTCGTCACTTAAAGAAGAAAACCTCGCACTTCGTAAATGTATTATTTTACAGAGGCCAGAAAAAAACTGAACACTTGATCTTTACATTATTTCGGTATAAGCTACTGGATGCTTCCTTGATGTTATTTTTGAACTTCATCCATTAACTATTTATAACTAAATTATAAAGGCAAATCATTTGGAGATAACGATTGCTGCAAAAATAAAACAAAATTTTGTATTACAATAGACTCCAAAGTCACTGTTATAACTGATCAAATTGTATATTACTTCGGTTTATTATTTTCATGTACCAGAATTGGTACAAATGGGATTCAGATTATAATTTTTAAATAATAATAGTGGTAAACTATTCCTGAAACATATATTGTAATTGCTTAAACGTGTTTAACCTGCCAGCGCACTTTTGAGCTGGCGGCATGTCATGCAGACCCACTGGATCGAAGCAGTCTAAGACGGAAAACCTACAGGTAATAAACCCCAAACACATAAAATGTATAAATTATGAAAACAACTTGCTTAAACCCACAGTCTTTATTCTTCGTACTAAGTGTATTAATTTCAATAAATATAATTAGAAATAATTCAAAATTACAATAGTACGTATATGGATTTATGGCAAGACTAATATGATTAGTGAACAGCAGTCAAAAGCAATTAAGCACTGTGGATTTCTAAATTATGATGAGCATAAACTTACATTCAAAATTACTAATTAGCATATCAAAAATCCGCAGATTGGCATAATCCTTATCAAAAAAGAAGGAACGTTAAAACTGAGGTACAAAACACGCGCATAACTATTTTGCTGTTACATAAAATCAGAAAATGTGTGCACTACTTCACAATGTAGAGATAAGTGAGTTGAACGCTGCCAAAGACAGTGTTTAACCGAAACAACACGTTGAATACTCCGCTGTCTGCTTCGGTGAGTAAACTAGGACAGTCTTGCAGCAATAATATGCACGCAGTATAAATTTCTGACCTGTACCATATGTTAGCCGCGGTTACCAGATTTGGTTTAGTTCAGTAGTGATTTTTCCCAAAAGCGTTAGATGCATTCAGTCAAGCTAAAGGTATTAAGAGCAACTTCACCAGTACTTCGGTAGGTTTACTAACGCTGATTTGAAAGCCACTGAAGAAAATCCAGACAAACAATGTGCAGGTGCAAGGTGAGATGAAATGGTTGTATACTTGAAAGTCATACTGCCAAAACAATAGCTACTACTTATATAACCTGAGATCTTGTTATAATCAGGCATATTTCAGGTAATTACAAAATCCTCAGATAAATCCGATCGCGGACGATATTTAGAATAAAACAGTTTCGAAAATTGAACATGAAGAGTAAACTGACGATTACGTTTTCCAAAATGAGAACAAGCAATGGCTTTCCCTAAAAACTGGAAAGTTATAGAAAGAAGGTACCACTTCCACTTCGAAACCTACCAACATCATTAATTACACTACCAACCGAAATTGAGGCAAAATAGAACGAGCAAAGAGAAGGGCTACCAAGATGCCTCCTCAAACTTAGGAAGAAAGAAAGGTGATTTACTCTATAGTGACCAACCAACCTCCGAAATATAATGTGAAGAAATGTTTGCCCTACAAGAAAAACGGACTTACCTTATAGTGCCCAACCTACCACACAAAACAGCCTTAGAATAGCAAAAACTAACTTCTTAACCCAGGTAAAATATCAGGGGTAACAGAATGCTATAACTTATAAAAAGAAGATCTGCTCTCGAGGCTGTATTTCGGGTCAAAAATAACAAGGCGTTGATTGCTCTTAACGCAGGTCAACACATATACCCTCAATCGCACTTTACTGCTCCGCGCGGGGTCCCTTTTTTTTAGACGTAACACACCGGTTGCCTACTGCCGAGCGACTGACTTCCCGCCCCCTCTTTCGCGCACAACTTGCATTGTTCTACTACTAGCCTAACTACTTTATCAGCTGGTAAAACTGCCAAAAGAGAACGCTTCCACACAGCTAACACATCGCACTCCTGAGAGAGCTAAAATCCGGACGTGTTTACTGCATGACTGCTATCTGGCTTCTGAAGACACAGAGCCCGTTTGGGCAAGGAATTCAGTGCTTCTGCCTCATGACCTATATCTATTTGATTACGACATATATATATACTCACGAGGTATATAGCTGAAGGCAGTCTCCATGCTTCTAATCTTCACCAATTTCCATCAATTACTTTTTTAACTCCAGGTATCTTGTTGCGTTTTCAATGCCTCATTCCGGAATCCCAGAAGTTTTCTTAGTTTACTTTCAGAGGCTTTGTATAAAAACACTTTTCGGAACTATGTCTGATGTTGCATACTCATGAACTGTCCACAGCACTTTACATCTTATTCCTTTGTCCTTTCAGCTACCTACACATTTCTGGACATTCATTATTCTTACACTTTTTACAATTATTCTAAAGCTGTTTTCAACTGTCTTTCTGTGATATCATTCATTGTCCACACTTCATATCCGCTGCATAATACAGACTCAATCACAGTTAATTATATATGCTTCTTTACTATATGTCGCGATGGTTCTGTGCTTCGGAAACTAATATTAATTAAATAATTGTACTAAACGATCCGGATAGACTCCCTTATGGAGATTCACTATCTCAATAAAAATACATTTTCTCTAATGTCATATTTCTTGGTTGGTCTTTAAAAAATAAAGCTAATAATTGAAATCTCAATTCAAAATGCGACTAAAATTACACAATTTCTTTTTATGGAAGAGTGACGATGAGCCACTCTTTTTACCAGGCAGTTCAAAAAAGCTTCAAAGGCATGTAACGTCAGCCTGTAAAAAAAGAAAGTGAATAGAGTACAGTGAAATTAAGAAAGGAAAGCGCCGCCGGCTATTAGAAATAATAACAGCCACCGGCCGTCAAGGATTACCTAATTTTTACAAAATTAATCATTCAGAACGGTCGCCGGCCGCTAAAAATTATAACGGCCACCGGCCGTTAAGGATAACGTGAATGTATATATTTTCCTTAAGAAAAATCTTGAACGACACACCACTGATACATAAATGACGGACTTGGTTGATTACAAACCTCGGCTGTCGCCTGGGATTACAAAATTCAACTGCGTTATTTGTTATACAGAGTGTTCGAATAATAGGGAACCATACATTGATGGTGAGTTCTACGCATTAAAATAATAAAAAAACTTCATATGCAGTATTGTCCGAAAATCGTTATTGGCGTAGATACCGACCCTTAAAGTTGCCCTTTTTTTAAAATTTTTAGTAATTTTTTATAACTGAAAAAAAAACAATAATAAGTGCAGGTAAATAACTCGACAACAAACAAACAAAAATTGCATTTTTGTTATCAAGGCTAATCAGATAATAACCCTGAAAAGAAAAGCCTTAAAAATAACCAAACGGTTTATGTTACAAAACCAAACAAGAGTACATTAATTTTCAATATTTTTATTTCCTACAAGATGCCGTATCTATATCGGAGGTATGCCTTCAGATATAAACGTTATGACTAAAAAGAAAATATGGTTTTAGGTTAACTGCCAGTTCAAAATACATGTTATCGATTATTTTTCTTTTTGTTTGTAAGCATTTCAATAAAGAGCACGTACACCAAGTTTAAAGTAGTTACATACTCAGTTATAAAAAATAAATAAAAAATTAAAAAAAAAGTTAAACTTTAAGGGTCGGTATCTACGCCAATAACGATTTTCGGACAATACTGCATATGAAGTTTTTTTATTATTTTAATGCGTAGAACTCACCATCAATGTATGGTTCCCTATTATCCGAACACCCTGTATATCAGCCTACTGACGTTAATAACCATAAAAAATGCTACGTTTTGAATTGCGAGTGACAGACGTATTTTGGACTTGTAATCAAAGTTGAGTTGTTACTTCAAACAGAAATTTCAATTTTAATATTAATTAAGTTAATTTAGCATCTTCAAAAAGGTAAATTTAATTTAAGAGATGTTAAAGTTTATACATTAGCGAAGAATATGATAGTTATTAACCTGGGCGTTTAATGATAGGATTACTTAAACATAGCATTCCGTGTATTTTCCATAGGGAATGGAAATATGCATTCGATATGTTCCAATAAATTACATTGCATTCAATCATAAATTACTTAAAAACCGCTCCTTAAGGAAATTTAAATAAATATGCTACTACCATTTGCCACGTATCTGATAATGAGAGTGTCAGCCTCGGTGTCAGCATCGTTAGGTATGAGAAAAATAATGGAAGGAGTTGCAGTAAACCTGTAGAATTGCATCCGTTAGCTATAGTAGAGGACTTATAAGTTGAAGAGGTCGTTTTAAAAAGGTCACCTAATATTGCATATATTACGGAGGAATGGATTAATATGCTCTGAAAGGCAAGATGTATGATAAATAAATTAATTCAAATAGTAGCTAATTATAATTATTTTAAATAACCTGAGAAGTGACATCTACAAGGAGTATTGAAGTCAAGCGAACTGTCAAAGTACACTTTATAAGAAATGTGGTGAGTATGAACGGACAGAGTTGTTATATACAATTATAAATACATGTCCCAACATGAGTACAAGGGTTTTGTGTTTAAATAGTATATTACGCAACAATTTTAAAAAAGCGACGTTTTACTAAACAAGTATGGCTAGTTTGAGTACGAGCGTTAGCCAGTACTTAAACAGACATACTCGTTCAGTAAAACCACTTTTCTAACGCGTTTCGTATACTAATTTATCGCATTTCATATAGAAATGTGATGTTTATATAAAAGTTACATTACACGTCAAACCATAGCCAAGCCGAGCAGAAGTTGTTTTTATGTATTGAAACACAATAAAGAGCTCCAGTTAATATTGTGCATTTGGCAGTACTGAAGTGTATTGTTGGTGGCACTGCAAGTCAATGTCAAATTCGAGGTTCACAGGTTAGGTTTACGCCAGCCCTGACACAGACTAACGCAAAGCCTAACCTGCGGAATTTGAATGTGACATAGACTGACAGTACCGCCAACTGCATACATTACTGTAATAGTTGCTATGGTGCAAAATACCACTTTACTCAAAGATTTTGAATGTAGAAATGTAGTACATTACCATATGAAATGTAATAGAAATACTTACCTAGCAAGTATTTGAAATTATTTAGCAAAACATAGTTGACGCACCAGGTAATTTAATAAAATTAATAAGTAGTTAATCATAAACATTTTAGGTTAAAGCAATTTAACATTTAATAGAGTAAATATTTGAGCAAGCTTATATGGAAGGTAATTTTGATCGCAAACAAGAATCCAATACATAAAACTCATATATCCACATAGAGTTTATTATGATAAGCCATTACATTTCCAGTAATTCCAATTATGAGCTCTTTTACTGTGCATTCACCATACCACGATTTAGTTAGTCTACGATCACAATCTCGAAATAGTATACTTGTTAACAGCTATATGTTCTGTTTTGTTTACTTTTCTTGTCATTCCTTACTTTTGGTCAGCTAAACATAATTGTTGTAAAATAACTTCATCTGTCACAATGATTCAATCATCAGCAAAATTCATTAGAGCGACGTTGACCACATTGTCAAATATTCATACTTTGGCATCTTCCGTTCAGCTTATTTAAGACATTTTCCAAGTTAAAGTCGATCGATAGTGATGACAACCTACGGCCCTACATTAAACCTTTAGGGGAAATTGGTTTCGATATTTAGTGCATTATTAGTCTAGAAAACTTCAATAACGAATCCTCAGCAAAGAGCAAACAGACTAATTCTATTCACAAAATATGGGAATTTCAAGTTAGAACTTTTCAATGTTGCTAAGCAGAAATCACAACAAGCGAAAACGGCAACAAATGTAAAATGAATTAATTCTCCATGATAGACTATGAAATAATTATAGGGAAAATTGGGTATAAAACATTGTTTATAACAAGCTAGAAATTCTAATTTGTGTGGTAAAATTATCTAAAAATATTTTTAGATCGTCTCTGTAAAGACAATTTCTATAATGAGCAAAGAAAGAAGTCGACCTTATTAAGCAGAACCTACAAGTAGTTACAAGAGAAACGATCTTGTAGGAGGCGGATCTCAGTAGAAGAGCCATTGTGGGGACGTGGGTCAACGGACAGTTTGAACCGAATTGCTTATATTAAATCGATAGGTCACGTAGCAACAATTAGGACTGAATGGTGTGGGTGAAATTTGCGCACCTACGCAGTCATCTGTAAATATGTTAAAACTTGGTATTTAGCATGCAGGTGGTGCCTAATATTGAACACCGCAAGATTAATTAGTTCACGTTTAGCTTGTTAGCATCACACATCTGCAGTCGACACAAGCGATGCCTTATTGCTTTAAACTTTAACAACTACCTAGTTTAATAACATTAGTACATGTGTAGAGTAAGCTGTGATTATGTAAATCTTAGAAACTGAAGCAAATGGCGAAATTGTGACAAGCACATGCTAATACCAAGAGAATTTAGAGTCTGTAGGTCCAGAGCTGGGCAAAATACTTTTAAAAAGTATTTAAATACTAAATACTAAATACTTTTTGAAAATTGAATGTATTTAAATATTGAATACCTTTTTTAGCAATAGTAGTTAAATAATAAATACATATAGTATTTAAATACTTTTAATAGTTAAATACTTTTCTAAACGTATTTAAATACTTTAAAAGTATTTAAATATTCCTTAAGTATTTAAATGTTTTAAAAATATTTAAAATACTTCTTAAGTATTTAGATATCCCTAAAATGTAAAAAGACTTGCGAAATATTTAAATAGTAGCACATGTGTATCTGATATATTTAAACAATTTTTCAAAATTAAATTTAAAATTCTAAATTTCCTTTTATTCGAATATGAAGTCAAATAATAAAGATGGAATAGCTTAAACTATTGTACATGAATTATTAAAAACTCCAAAGGAAACAATATATTGGTTTGCGGTGTTTTATAGATATTTCGGCAAAGAAAATCTAAAATCCATAAAATATTTTATTAATAAAATTGAGTATATTGAATATGAACTACTAATAGTACTCTTAAATATAGGTATACTTACTGTAATAGTAATTTATTTTTACCACAAATCACAACACAGGTACAAAGGAAAGACCACTATTTGTTCCGCGCTGCCAAAACTTGGAATATCGAAATAATCGAATGGCAGGGGTCCACCGTCTCCGTCACCCCGTCAAACCGGCTTTTTATGCATCTTGCTTAGGCCTACAATTGCCTGGTGGCTTCTGTCTCGCTCTAGCACGGGTGGTTGTTTACCTGAAGCACTACACGTGTTCACGTTTCAAGTAAAAACTTGGGATTTTGATAAACGTTAAAACTATGCAAAAAGTATTTACTAGTTAGAAGTACATTTGAAGAAGAAATAAAAAGTAGCTAAATACTCTGCAAGTATTTAAATACTCTCAAAGTATTTATATACTCTGAAAGTATTTAAATACTCTCAAATACTGTAAAACTGTGTAACTATCCTAAAAATATTTAAATACTGACAAAATTGTATTTAAATACTAAATACTTTGCAAAGTATTTGCACCTAGAAATACAAATACCGACTATGAAAAAGTATTTAAATACTTAGTATTTAAATACTACAAAGTATTTAAATAAAAAAAGTATTTACAAATACAAATACTGCACAGCTCTGTGTAGGTCATAACTTCACTTTCAGCTTTGTTGAAATACTTCAAAAGGTTATTTTCACTACATAACAAGCAAGAATCAGTGCCTTGTATATTAGCTCCTTTAAAAGTGATTGTTGGCATAGCAACAGCTTCTGATAGAGGAGATGTTACGTTACTGGTCTTGCTTTACTTTCTATATTGCCGTAAATTTCTCACCCCTTACTTTTATTAAACAATCGATAACTAACAAAAACTCATATCTATAGTGGCTGTACAAAAATAAATACTGAAGAGCTTGCTGCTATATTATAAATATTGGTTATACTGTTAAGCTGGTATGACACGATACTAAATTTATGCGAAAATTTACGAGTAAATTTTTTCATAAATTATTTTAAAAATGTTTTCATGTTGCATACAGAAAATTGTATAGAAAATCGTACGACACTCATTAATGACCAATAGAAAAATTAGTTCACGAGCCGTAACCAAGACAATAAAAAAATTTCTTGGAAATTTTTTGTAGGTAGACCAACCTAACTGTGAGGGTTTGTGGCGTTACGATTTTCTTACCGAATCTGCATTCGAGCATTAATTCATATCCGGAAATTATTTTCGTGCATTCCAACAACGTTCTAATTTGCCCTCGCGTCCCGCTCGGGCAAATTAATACGACGTTATTGGACCGCACTCAAAAAAATTTCCGGAAAGAATTAATGCTCTTATGAAATTATATGTGAAAATTTACTACTAAATTTATGTGTAAATTATTTAGAAGCACTTTCTTAATAATCTGCGCGTAAACATAAATGTGCGCGTAAATCTGCGCAGACGGTAGCTTCACACTATAGTTAGAAATCTAGGGAGCCTAGTTTTAAGTGAATGTTGACCACAAGCAAGGTTAACAGGTTAACACAACATAACCTTATTGTTCTGTGACGTAACATAACAAATATAAATCTTTACTGTCGCTCATGATAAAATAAAATTCAACTCAATTTACTAATTCCTGCTAATCGTACAATTTTTAGGTTACGTTTGTGTTTACCTGTGCCAATGAGAAATTCTACCAACTTTACTGCATAAAAATTTTAAATATCCCTAAAATATTTAACTATTGCGCAGGTTTACAACAAAATTTACAAAAGAATGTTGGATTCGTTGCATACGTATAATTTTCTGTTTAAGCCAATTTAAGCAAAACATTTTGTAGTAAATTTTTTACAAAATTTTTTCGTAAATTTGACATAAATTTAGTATCGTGTCATACCATCTTTATATACAGAAAAAATTTGGGCGAAGTTTTGTTAATCAAGATATCACATGCATAACTTATTTACGTTACAACTTTATGATTGTTTATCATGACACTCAATTAGTGTCACTTCATATTTCAGGGTTTATAAATAACAAATTTAATTTAAAAAAAATGTGAACTCCCTAATCACAAAAATTTTTGAATTTTTTGTGGGTTAATAGAAGTGCACAAGGAAATATCAAATATCTTACGTTAATTGCTACGAATTTTGCTTCTCCAAAAGAGTCATTACCAATTTTTGTCAACAACACTTTACAATTCCACGAGATAATTGAATTACATAAAGGAAACATGTTTCGCCTACCGTGTGCTATGCCACTGCCAAGCGACTGCCACTGTTGGAAGATGTGAAACCCGTTATTCAGCCTTTAATATGCATTATGGTGGTCGGTGCTGGTGAATTTGAGTTACATTTGATGATACATCTGCTCGAATGTGCTCCTTCCTAAGGTGGCCAGAATCCACCATGGCTCGCTTACAATTCGTGCCATGTATTTAACTTTCGTTGCTTTTTACTTGCACCCCAACACACACCGTAATTTTTGAGTTAAAAGTAGTAGTGCTTTTTAGCTAGTATAATTGACATACAACATTTTTGTTGTATTGGTACACTGGTACCTAAATGGATTAATTCTAATTACTTCTACCTTCAACACTGATGACTTCGGAGTTTTCTAAAATTTCACGGCCTAAGCCAACATGGTTCCTACGTTAATTGTTCGCTAGTGACGACGTTAAAAAATGCACAACTTGTTTTTATACCCCAATGTATTCGATTGTTAGCTAAACTTGGTATAGTTCGATGTAAATTTTTCACATTTACTGACATGGCCATCATAAATAAAAGCAAATGGGTCACGCCACTGTCGTCACCAAAAAATCAATACTTCTTCGTGGGAAATTGTATACACAAACGACCGCACATGCATAAAGAAAGCGGATAACCTACAACTTAGTTAATTATTACACTAATTGCCGTTGTAATTTTAAATTTTTTGTATATTTAATTTGAGTCACTAAATGATGAAGCTGCAACCAATTTTTGAACGAAATTAGCCAGATAGTTATTAAAGTTTATTACAAATGCAACTCCATGTCTCACATGCAAAGTACAATTTAACAATCACTTCATCTCCTCACTTCTTAAGGGTTTGTTTATTTACTTCACCACCTTTACCATAGCTTTGTCTGTGTTGGCTGTTCTCTTTAACGCTTTGGAAACTGCTAGAAAACTATCCCGAAGCCGTCGATCAACTACTCCGTACTTGAAGTTTCCCTTGTAACAATGCCTTCATGATCTCCACGTGTTCTGTGATCTGCTTGGGCTTCACCAATTGTTCCTGTTACTCCACAACATATTCGCGTCACTATTATTAATTGCCCACTATTGTTTATAGTCGCATAAAATGTAATTTCATGTCATTCGCACTCATATAAAGCTAGCTGTTTGTAATATGTATGCTCCATCTAAGAGTAGAGCTCAAATTGCTGTTTTTGTTCCAAATATTTAATGTTATTATTGATATTAATCAAGCCGGAAGTTCCTAACCGAAGAATTTCGTGTAAAGCTATAATTGTATTTTTTTATAAGAAGATATTCCGTTTTATACACAAATTCCTAATACCAAGCTTGCTGCCAATTTTTAAATCATTTATTAATTGTTTTTATGGATATCAAGAAATGTGTTCACGGCATCGCCCCTATTTCTTCAAAAATTAACTTATTTAATTTCAAAGGCTCTGTTACCAATTGCTCCCTATTTGTCAATATAGCAATATTCATAGATCAAGTCTATAACACTTTTTGCTTGAAACACTCCTCATGAAGCTCCATTTGAAAATGGAAAAACCGAGCTCTGCTAAGCACGTCTGCTTAGCATTCTAGAGGTCGTGGGTTCGATTCCCGTGGCCGCCTGCTATGGTTCAGGTTCTTAGGTGGTTTTCCTGTGTCAAAAAGGTACCTTTTCTGGGGAAATTGCCGGCGTACTACTTGTCCAACTTTCCTGGATTCTCTTCGATTCTCTAGCTCTCATTTCTCTCACTCACCCTATAATTCCCGTTATTGGTTTAAGAGGGACGAAAGGTCCCTATAACAGCCAGCCCCCAGCCGGGGAAATTAAAATTACCTTGAACTTTTGCCGTTTTACTAAAATGGGAGAAAGGTCGCGACCTTTTGTTTCAACAATGACACGGTCCTATCCCGGAAGTCGCTTATTAAATAACGATAGTGGCCGCGAAAATGTTCGAAATCAATAAACATAGGTGCCTTGGTTTTACTGAAATACTAGTAACTTAACATCAACACCTAGTTCACATCGTATGTAACTGTCTGTCTTTCATAACAGATGTAATCGACTTTAGGTAAACAAATAGTTGAACGGTACCTTCCTATCATCCCTTAAAATCGTTCTGAAATAGGCCACACACTAATCCAGTTTCCATAAAAAAAAACAAGTCAGCATTTCGCAGCCAGACATTGAATCGAAGTGCAGACCCTGAAAATTTTAATTCAACGCTCGCAACCGCAACTGGAGCGGCAGCTGGTTATTACTTGCAGTTGCAGAATGCATTTTCTAGTGCAAATTATTATTTATTCGGTGCAGCCCCGTTAATACTGGAAAAGTTGCAATGCCGTTGTGAAGTCAGACCAGATTGGTTGCGGTAAAAAATTATAAAAAATAAATTAAGTAACAGTATTTTATGATCGCAAAGTAGCAATCAAGTAAATATTCAGGAAGTGCTCTTGCCATTTTAAAATAATTTTCGTATCGCTGGCCTTCAGGGTTTAGCATGTCCGAAAGAAAGAAGCTAAATGCATAAATAAGTGTTTGTAACTAAAATGAGATGGTGCAAACCCTATACAGCTATAAAGCTTTAGTGGCAAATCATTTTATTCAAAGTGTTTACATTTTAACATCTGCTGTGATCTTTCTTAATATTATCAGTTATTTTGAACCTGGGAATGCGTGAGGTGCTTTCACTTTAAAATATTCGGTGATGTCGTTCCTGCGAAATAAATAAATTGTATCAGTCTCGCCTTATCATGTTTACATGCAACTGGCGTGGCATACTTGACTTTTCTTAATTTTATGATTTTCGTCGTAGCCAAAGCTGTTGCTATATTCCCACAGGTTATATACTTTGATGAGATCTTTTCTATCATTTTGGGTTGGTAACGCTTGATTAAGCAGTTGAAAAAAAATTGTAGCTTCCTGTAAAATTCTTGAGGCTGAAAGAAATATTTGCACTTATTCAACTCGGTGGATAAGTCTACGAAAGTCGGAGATAGGCATCACCTGCACCAGCTCCGAAACGAGATCGGCGAGAATTTCAAAGGTACGATTTGGCATGCTTTTATGTGTTTGGAATCCACAAAGCTAGTGTGCTTCGAGAATACATCTTGCTGAAGAGGTTCATCGTGTTTCCGGGCACCCAGATCCGTCCCAGTTCGAGTAAATTACTTGGCGTCACCAGAAAATGCAATTTTTCCCAGAATTTGGAGCTATCACAGGAACTAGAACAAAAGATATCTAGCGTCGTTTTACGTCACAATCTGAAACAAAATCAAGTTAGTTGTTGCTAGGCTGAATATTTGCTTCAGTTTACCTGTGGTTTCTTGCAAATTTCGTTTTTAAATATCAAAATAAAACGCTGTATGCACCCCCGAACCTTTTGTGGTTAAGTCAAGTTTGTGCGGTTATGAGTAATTGAAGCGAGTAGCGCGGTTGTATTAAAATTTGGCGTATTTGAGCTACTACGAGATAATATTCTAAAGAATAATTTTAAAGCAAAACTCAAATTTGAAGCTAACCTGAGGTATTAGTCTTGTATTTTGCCGATGCAAGGCCAAAGAAGTATTGCTATTCGATAAAATATAGAAAGGGGCAATTAACCATTTTATTAAAGAGTAATGAATAGATTTCATTTTGATTAGACTAAGATACTGACAGCCAAAGTTTTACATTGTTAAAATTTAATATAACTACCCAGAGTATTGTGTGGTGCCCTATTTAATTATTTATATTTTCACTAAAGCCTTTATCAAAATAGGCGCCGCAACGTGGAGCCTTTAGAGCCATTACAATATATATACATATAATGTGTATGCAACCTATCATCTTCCTCCAACAAATAGTTTTTGAGTTGTACCGCCAACAGGTAGACAGACAGACAGACAGACATACATACAGACAGACAGATAGACAGACAGACAGACGGAATTGAGGAAACCTGTTTTTCGTCATCTAGGGATTCTGAAACGAGAAGATCTGAAGAAACCTCGGAAGGTGGTTTTTTCGTGATTACAATATTTCCTTCGTCTTTCAGACGAGGGAAGTAAAACGTGGCTTTATAAACGAGTTTCATACATAATATTTTGCAACACCTCTTTGCTAATTAATAAGATTCACTACATTTGTATGTATTTTAAACTTCCAATATATTGTTGTTGGCACAGTCATTCGTTGTCAAGTGGGAGGTTAGCAGGTTAAGTTTTTCGTCAGTCTGACACGAACTGACGCAAAACCTAACCTCGAATATGACATAGACAGCGTCACCAACAATAGTGATTTATTTATTTCAGTTATTTTTTATTTTATAGTTATGTTTTTATTTCACACTTTTCAATAATGACATATTTTGGACACAAAAAAGTGTCAAATAGCCATTACTTCTCAATAGACCTAGGATTTTAACGACGTTAAAGATCAGCGAAAATGTAAAATAAAAAATGCAATTGTGACTTAAAAATATAGCAAAAATTACATAAAAATTTAAAAAGATGGCATATAAATGTTATTTCCAAATTAGAACCTTTTACTTTGATTTTTAAAATACAGAATCAGTAATCGGCATCAGCTAAATTCAGTAACCCAAAAAAATTAAAAAAAAACAGTTAGACGTAATACCTTTATTCATTCAACTTAATCCTAAACACTTAACAATAATTTTATTAACTACAATAAATTGGAATTACAGTATACAGTGAAAACTTTATGTAAATTTTCAAATGAAAATGATTGTTCTCATTCAATAAGCATTTATACATAGAAAAGCTCCTTTCTACTTCAACTGATACAACAGGAGCATACTTAAAATAGGGTATGTCACTTGAAGTTAGTTCTAACTCGTCACTAAAATTAACCGGAAAAAAATTCCCCTGATAGAATTTTTGCGATCGAACACATCTTCGTAGCCTTAATTTTTCCCCAAAACACTCAAATTTTTTTATTACAGATTTTCCCAATTTAACCACAGGCATCCTTCAAATCACTAACAGTTTTATTAATCAACTGTAGTTGATCCACCAGCTGCACTTGCGACTGTTCCAGAGTGATTATTGCAGTAGGAATGAAACCAAAGTTTGTCTTGATGAATGAGAGTTTTGCGGCAATTTCAACATCTTCTAACACTTTTTGTGCTATTTAATTGAAGCTGTTTCAGTACTGTCGAACGAATCGATGACCTTTTTAACGACTTTTAAGTTTTCACAGTAGTAATTGCAGGCTTCAATCCAGGTACCCCATCTTGTTAAAACCGGGGATGCAGGGAGTGCAATATCTGGAGCTTCGGTTTTGAACGCCATAGCTCGTGAAGGAGCGTTTAAAAACACCTTTTTTACACAGCCAATAAATTTGTTAATTTCTGGAAATTGACCGCGAACTTCCTCAGCGACTCTATGTAAAGCATGGGCCAAACACTTTAAATGCAGCATCTTGGAGTAGAGAGCCCGAAGAGAGTTAGCAGCCTTGACCATGTAGGGTGGAGCGTCCGTTATTAACAGTAGCACTTTATCGTGCTGAATTCCATCAGGCCACAACGCTCTCATTGAATGATCAAAGAATTTGATTATTGTAGAATAGTTAACTTTATCCAAATGCTCATAGTTAGGTAAAAACTGTTCACCAGGGCCGTCCTCTACCAGAGTGCCAACGATGGTATTTCCTACATACCGTTCTAGAGAATCACGTTTTTTTCTCCAACTCGTTTCCTTATTTCGACCTGCGCCTTGTCGTAATAACGAGACACATAGTTTTTTCTCAGTGTTGAAGGATCTGGTATTGATTTTCCGGTGTGCCTTTCTAAGAAATTCCGCAGCTTAGGATGCCTCAGTTTATTCAACGGTATGTCCGCCGAAAGAAACACCATACAGAGCTCTTCAAAAAAAGGATTGGAAGATGGCACGGTTTCAATAAGAAGCTGTTGTTGTAGTACCTTTTGGTCGTTCAGTCGCTGCAAACTTCGTTTATGTTTTTCTCGATTGACATGCTGCTCCACTGTAAACTTTCTTTCGGCAGCTACCCTAACATTGCACAACTTGCACAATAAAATGTTGTCATCAGTGGAAAAGAGCTTTTCTCCATATTGAGAAACAAACCGTTTTAATTTAGCGCACGCACTGCACTGTCTTTAACTTTAGGCATCGTGTTTACTACACAACAAAAGGTAAGATCGCACTAGACCCGCTTTCGAACTTAACTGAATAATAAAATACAATCGTCTGTTGTTAAGAACGTGAAGAAACTGAATAAAACTGAAAAGATAAGGCCGGAATATCGTTGGTTCATTCCCACCCACTGCAGGCCAGTCTTACAAAACTGACTGCATTCCAAAGAAATTTAATCCGTTAATGGGCATTCTTTGGTGGATGACTGAAGAACATTCCCAGAAAACATTAACTTTGTATTTAGCTAACAATAGAGTTTTTAGGCTTCATTTCTAAACAGGTAAAAATACCGGAACAACCGGAACTACCCAGAATAGAAAATTATTGCATTTTGATCTAGACTGCATGAAAAATAAAACTTTAACAAAAGTTTATAAGCTCACCAAGGAAAATATAGCAAAATATCAAAAAAATTAGCGCTATTCCTCAAAAATGAAAAAAATTCAAAGAAAAACACACAAAAAACCCAAAAATTCAGGAAATACCATTAAAATTACCAAAAAATGCCTCATTCCTCAAAAATAGTGAAAAATGCAAAAAAATGCATCAAGTTGCTCTCATTTGATTCAGTTTACCCTGAAACACGTTTATATATCACTGAGCGATGCCTCAGACTTTCAGAAAAAAGATACAAAATTATCAAAATCCTAGTCCTACTTGAGATGTAGTTTTTGTCAGCTTTCTAAACCAAATTTACAAAATTAGTGCTTCTAACAGTAATATTACACTTTTCTATTCGTAAATTCACAGTGTAATCGTTACCAAATAGGATTACATTATTTGGTTTATTTTATCTAGCCTATTTTCAGAAATCCCCAACAAATCAAGATCTAAATTACTAAAACAATCTGTGAAATTAATGTAGTTTTTTTCTGATGACCTTGTGTTTAGATGAGCAGTTTTTAAGTTATTTGTGAAGAACAGTCAGGGATAAAGAAGTGTAGACAATATAAAATAAATAGGACGTAGACAAAAGAAATATTAATAGGTTGGCACTTTTTTCCTATAAGCGGATACGTTACAACAAACCCAGCTGGCCATTTTATCAGCTAAAATTTGGCAAAAAAGTATCATCCCCAATTTCTAAAGGTTATATCAATATTTGCGAACTACACAGTACGGGACCACCCTCACCATATTTCCCTAACTACACAAACTACATTTTAATGGGTTTTTTAAAAGTAAACGTATGTAAAACCATATAATAATGCTAATCTCAAATTGGTTCACATCATAAACTAAAGAAAGAAAACTGTACTACCCATTCGAGTATTACTCAAACAAATTATAATCCAGTAGTTAAGTTAAAACAGAAAGAGAAGAAAATATTGTTTACTTCTCATATATAATATTTTCAAACAAACATTGAAAAACTGGTATAATATAATAATCCCATACTCAAATTAGCTTACGTCAAAAAGTAGAATAGCAAATTCAAAAGAGCAAAAAAGATCTATCTGTTAGTATTTTTACTTCTGGAGCGCGTACGTGTCACTAGAAGGCTAGAACGATTGTAACAGGCGAAATTATATTCGCGACACAGAAAAAGGCCGCCCGTTGCTGGTGTCAAACTTGGTACATATTAAAACCGGAATTTAACAAAAAAGTAGGCCGCAGCCTTAATTTGATACTTGTAAAACGAAAAATTGGTAAAATGCAAGTGCCATTCTCCTCAACGGCGTTACGCGGTTTATGTATAATAATTTAGACAGCTTAACTCGTCGGGAAAGTCGTAGTTTAATTCGATACTCATTAATTAGGTTGACGACTTGGTAAATTAGATAGATGTTTATGCCGCCTACTTTGGTTTTTCTTCAGAAAAGAAAGAATTGTCCCTCGAAGTAGAGAGTGAAGACCATTTTTTGGGTTTGTAAAAAGCGTTTTTGTGCGACGTCCCAGCTTTATGCCGTCGCGGACTTACTTATGATTAATCTCTGGCAATCTCTAAAATTCTTTAGACAACAAACAAATAACGCAAAAGGAGGTCGCATGCAAACACCATAAAATAAAGTCAAGGGCTTGTTTAATGTAGTTATATTGAATTTGAATATATGCAGGTAAAATAAATACAACTAAATGTAAGGAAAATGGTGTCCCTACATCTATATGACGTCATTTGAGGATATAAGACCAATTATCATCCTCGAAAATATTTAGGCTTAGGTTACCTATTGTTAGACAAATATTAGGGTTTCTGATTCATTGTCAGCATCAAACGTGTTCTTAACGAGCGTTATTATTTGTTTAACTAACCACAACACTTGATACAGTAAAAGCAGGATAAGTGCTTAATTGATTATAATATAATACCTGTAAAGAACATGTAGGGCTTCTCACTCGCTGTCTGTCCGTTAGCAAGCTGACTGTTACACCTCGCGTCGCTTTCAGCAATCGAACCTCTACGGAGCCACTTGAGGCAAATGCGGAAGATGTGGAACGAGAAAACCTCACGTAAACGCTGTTATAATCCTGAAGCAAGGTACGGTGCTATATGACTCGCTAGTTTCCGGCAAATGCACATCCTTAACAACTCCTGGCACTGCGGATTTCTTGCTAATTTCTTATTAAATACGATTTGAAGACTTGTCTTCCGAAGTGGAATCTCACGACCACAACGTGAACCTCAGTTAACATACAGACGCGGAACTGTCTACCTCCTTAATTTGGCTGCTCTCTGCCTTAAGCTACTTTAGCCAACTTCTTAGAAAATGTTCCGTTTCAAAGAGCCGAGAGAACGGCCCAAACGCTATGAATGCTTGCCCAAACCACATGGATGCTACCCCGACTGCGGTAGACCCGCGTCCAGGGTTGCGAAACGGTTTTTATTTTTAAAATGTTTACAGCACAGGGACACTGTAAAACTGTACCTGAAAACTGACGCTCCTTCTAATTTTGACTCATAAAGAAACAGTATTTGACGTTTGATTGGTGGTACCCCGCAAGGAGTATATAGATCAGTTTTCAGAAGCTTCGAAGCCGGAACTCCGATTCAACCGCTTTGCATGTATGCCCTAATGGCTTCTATTCAAATTTATGACATCTATATCTCTTTAGATGAATTTTTGCGGTACTTTATGTCACCAGTAACTTACAAAGAAAAAGGGACCAATAGTTGAATTTCACTTTGTTGCACACATGTTAACGAAAACCTTCCAATAGAGATGCTAAATTAGCGAGATCGAGTTCCACGGAAAAATCCAATGCTGTCGTTACTGAATTTATGCATCGCTGTAATCGTAATGTTATGTCTAATTGCGTTAGGAAAATAATTACACCTAACTTGATTTTTATTTCTTTCCAAGTACTCCACAAATATTCTCGATCTGCGATTTCGGGGTTGCCGCCCACTTACCTCGTTTCGTTTACCGAGCTTATCGCTTGCAAATGTTAGCAGTCATAGCGACTTGCATTTAAAGATCCGGTGGTACCAATTTTGAATCCTTTTAGAGCCATTTTAGCTAGCCGCTAACTTTCTTGGTGTCTATATTATAGGAATTTTATTATTACAGGTTCGGTTCGGTCATCTTTTTGCTTCCCGATTCTGTGGCACTCATCAACAGGTCATAGCTTCATATTCCTTAAATCACTTATGATTGAATATCTCAATGATAATGATTAAATGTCCGGTCTTTTCATTTTCCCGATCTGGTGTTCCATAGATGAACAGGCAATTTCGACGAGATTAATTTTGCAGGTTATAAATACCTTCTTTTATAGTTTTTCATAAGAAAATATAAGCCGCTAATGCTGGAAACCTCATTTTTAAATGGAAATGATATTCCGTTTAAAATGCGCGAAATCTCCAAAGTTTACTAAAGGCTCATGCACGAAATTTAAAAAGATTGCAACATAAACACTATCAGTTTACACGTCTCACTGGGTTTCTCAACAAACAGTTGATGAAGTGTTTGCTCACACAATTAGGAAAATTGATGTTTCTTTCCAAGCCAGTTTACTCGAGCAACTCTCGTGATAATAAAGCAATACGAGGGTAATGTCTTAACCATGGCGCTAAATGTCGGACACAAGGCGCTATCCTGTTAATGGCATGAATTTAAGGTTAGCACCGTTCACAGTACATTTACTTTTTCGGCAAATAGTTTCAAAATTTGCTTTCCATCAGAGACACGATCAATGCATGCTCTTCCTTAGCAGATTAAATAATCATTGTTTTGTAATGAACTGTTATGAACGACAAGAGACAAGAAACACAAAGGTTTTGATCTCGTTATTAATTCTAGGAGTAAAATTTGCGTCACAATCAGAAGCATCCATTTATATGAAGCTCATCCAGACGAGGGTCCTCGTTAAGCTGCTGAAGTCCAAGGCGACCCTTTCATAAATTTTCCAAGCAGGTGAATGGGAAGACGAGCAGCAAGCGCCCAGTCAGCCGCAGTTTTTATCAATTTTAAGATGAAAAATTAAGCCAGCTCAAAGCGCCCAGCGGACTCTCAGGATGATGTTTAGGATCTATTCCCATTTGCGCCACTTCAAAGCAAATTCGTTAGTTTACGAAACACAACTTCAAATCTAATTTTGCCAATGCTTAACATCTTTCGATAAATTAAAATATTAAGCGTGCAAGGTGTAAGTGAATTATCGCAACACTTAAGCTGGTCCTAATCTGCTTTTCGCCCCTTTTGACTTTGTATTTGAATTTAAATAAGGCTACGATTTAAATATCTGCTAAATTATTTAAGTAAACAGTTTTCTCGAGCAAACAATGTTATCGTCGTCGTCGCCGTCTTCCCTAAACTGTTTCGCCGGCAGCTCATCTCGCATTTAAAATTGGCTGTCATTATGACGTAACAGGTACTTACATTCGAATCTATTCTGAAGGGCAGCTGAAGCGATGTTTCTGCTGTTAAATAAACAGCCCATTTACACTTGGCTATATTGCCACTTCCGCTTTGGAACTAGAATGGAAGAGTCCAAGCGCTTTCCTGGTTTTACGCGATTCCGCATCAAGGGATTTTCAATTCTGTACTGCTATGGCTATTATCCTTTTTAATCTGCAGAACTGGTGCAGAGGGTTTATAAGCTAAAATAGCTTTAGACGGGAATATCCTGAACTTATTAAATCTCTTTATTTAGGGGTCACGGCTTTACATTCCCGCTTTCAACATTTCTGAAATTTGCTGTTTAAAAAAAAATAATACTATGCCTTCAGATAAGTAATTGTAGAATTGCGGTAGTAGTAACACTTCTCCAAAATCCTGGAAGAGAACGGACTGGTGGTAAATTAAATGTCACAACCTCCCAATTGAAGAACATGTTAGTCACAAAACAGCGGAAAATAGAACCCCAGGTGAGTAGGAGTATGAATCCAAAATCCCCCACCGACTACTCGGTCAGCCTCGTGGATTCTAGGGTAGAAAAAGATTTGACATATAGAAATTGGAAAAACTCTCGCACCACCACCAAATATCAGATAGTAACATACAATATAAAATGGTAAAAAATGAAAAATTGGTTGAACTGGAGGAGGAACAAAAGACCATAAACTGGGACATAGTGGGGCTCTCAGAAAGCAGAAGAAGAGGAGAACACTGTAGAGACGAAAAATCTAGTAACACGCTATACTGAAGAGGGCTCGATAGCGAAATATACCACGGAATAGGATTTCTGATCCGGGGCAACTTAAAGACAAACATTCAGTTATTTAAATCTTTTTCCGACAGGATTGGATATATTATCTTAAAATTAAATAAGAAGGAGCTTACTATCGAACATAGCTAGAGTCTGTGTAACAGACTATAACAGAGACTGTGTCAAAGCGTATCATATGCCACTATTTACGTGCCATTATTTCCATAACTTACTTTTGCCTTTCTCATTGTAAACTACCTCAATGTCAAAAAAACCTCTCTTATATTATTTTCCTCAGTGCATAGTTAGAGAAGGTTTTTGTTTAATAAACCCAGAAATTGGTTTGTCCCAATGCTGAGCTAAAAATGTTAGCTTAATAATGTGCTCAATTAAAAGCCAATTTGTTTACACTTAAATAGAAATATTTCCTGTTAAATACTTGACCATGAAACGGATGGCTATTTCCACCCCATTTATACGCACAACATTAGCTCAAACAGCGAACAGTTATTTCTACTACACAGATGTCCAGATGTGCAGTGCGCAACATTAGATCACTTGCAGACAGATGCTTCAAACAGCACTTTAGTGCTGACTGCCTACAGCGCATATGATCAGGCACAGTGCCCACCGAACACTAGAAAATGTAAGCAATAAATAACTCAGCTTCTACTTCGATAGGGTCACTCAAATTATCAAAGATGATTTGCGTCACCTACCTCAAGTTATGTTTGACGAGTGCCGATTGCGTAATACCAGCGTGTAGCCTTCACTTACATCCCCTTCTATGACCTCGCTATTGCATCGCGTAGTGACCCGGCGGCTTCCTGTTATTGGCTTTCCGGCCACAAAATCGGCAAGCTCAGCAGCTCTGTAAAGCTAACCGGCTGCTATTACAACGCCTCTCTGGTCTCGTATTCTCCAATATTGTATATAAGCTCCGCTTTCAACAGGCACTTGGACCAAGCTTTCAAAACTTGCTGGCCCTGTGCTCACTTCTGCCCAGGAACCAAAGCACGCTTCACGTGCCGAAAATACGTCGACCTCCCTTCCCGAGCTCCCATCCGAGATTAATTCGCTTTGCAAAATTTGCGTAAGCATACCAGCCACTCTTGACAGATATCAACATTTAGTCCGAGTGTATCTACTAGTTTGATTTATGTACGCTGCCAATTATGCATGATACGTGCAGCCGCAAAAATTTACCTAGAAGTGCTGGTATTCAAAAATATTTTTCTGAAATAAGCTTACCCCAGACCGCCTTTTACCTTCTGGTAAAGTATCTTGGATTCGCTTATAGTCACTTCACGGTGTTAGAATACCTTAGGCCTTCCCTGTGTGCCACCCCCTTAGTGTATTTATTAACCGTCTTGGGGGTCTGATGCAATCTCATAAGGAACACCAAGAGAAAGGGTTCATTAGCAGTTTGGAGATGCCGTTCAACTGTCCTGGGCAAAATGACTACTTCCGAATGCTCTTTGCTCTTACGATTCAGAGCTACCATATTGCTGAAAAGCTTTACATCCCAATCCTGCAGCTTTGTTTCTTATGGCAGCTTCGTTACCAAACCATGGTTTAGCATGTCTTACTACCTTACTTCTTTGTGAGCCGCCTGCATATGCCAGCTACGTTGTTTACACTTCTTATCGGGTCGAGCCATCTTGAATGCGCGGAGTTATAGAACTTGAAAATTACTTCTCGCATGCATGTCGAACTCTTATCGCAGCGTGTTACTCACCGCTTGCAGTGCAGTTCTGAGCAGATCGTTGCAGAGTAAACCGGCTACAGCTTTCCTTTTTTAATTATCTTGTATATGGTGAAACACCTCTAGTTATTTATATATTCTTTGTAGTGGTTGCTGGATCGTCGATTCATTTAATGACAGTTACAAGGTAGTGCTAAGGCTTTGTCATGTAAAACGTAGACCTCTAATACAAAATTTTAGGTATAGTAACAATATTCCGACGGAAAAGACTTTATGCGCTGAATACTCGGCTCCTAAGTTTAATTCGCTGTACATGCGAATGTCAGCGCCCGGACTCCGTTTTCTCCCGCTTTTTATGTTCAGTCGAGAGGTGTGTGCTTGCATATACAATTACGAGAAAAATCGCACGCCAGTTTACTCTCCAGTCAATTTGGTTACATTCCGGTTTGACAAGGAAACTAGCTAGATACATAAACAAATTTGACAGTCACAGTCATAACTAGTACAAAACGAGATAAAGCTTAGAAAATTAAAACCACGAAGTACTACATATACAACAACAAAAACCGTCAGATACAATGACAACACTTCGAATACATTAAAATATATCCGTTCATAATTCTTTGGTGTTTAAATAAGTGTCAACATTCGCCATTTTCTTTTGCCCCGTTTGAACATTTGCGCAGATATTATGTCATATCTTGCAGCTGATTGTATATAGTGTAAATAAATATTGGGTAACAGCAAGTTATGATTTCTATTTGTTGATCCATGAAAATCATTATGAGATTTGGGGAACAACAGCTGTGGATCTTCTGGTTTGGACCCTCTCGAACCAGTGGAGTTTTCCGTTACCTCCCTCCCCCATTCCTGCTTAGGAAGCAGCTGGCAAAACTTTACTACACTGAGCTCTTGTATTTATAAAGAATTGTTGAGCATTAATCTCTAATTTATAGAAATTCCTAGTGTAGCAAGCTTAACGAAGAACAACTTTCAAAGAAATTTATGTATAGTATGTTTTGTAAATTCCGGTAATATTATATGGGTAAAACAGGATTTTAGTAGTTAGAGTTAAGTAACATAAAAATATGATAAAACATATCAATTCAATAAGTCTATACTTGCAGAACAACACCCTCACAAAATATTAGGTCATCATATAAAGAGTTTATCTAAAAAATCGATGTCAGCTATACGTAAATAAAATAAACCGCTTACATTTTACTTAAAAATGATGAATCAGTTTCGACGTTCTCGATAGACTCAGATAAAAGTTGGCTGCCGATTCTGAAAGTTTAGATCAAGTATAGGTAGTCGGCTGTTACTTTCAAGCAATTTACTGGTAATTGCTAGCTCTTGAGTTTCAGTAAAGCTGAATTTTCCTTGTTCATTTTAATTGATAATTTGTAAATAACGAGAACAGATTGATCTTCGAAACGTCGTGTATTAAAATTTTTCATTTTCTAGTGTGACATAATATCCGATAAACAGCATGAAAGGTTAGCTTTTGTTTATTATTTGACACAAACTGACGTAAAACCTAAGCTGCTAACCTTGACTGGAAGTGCTACCAACAGTGAGTTATTAGTCATAACCCACACGTGTGATTTATGACCTATATGATTCAACTAAAATCCGCATAATTATATCGTCATAGTCAGGAGGTATTTGGATAAACACATTATTATTATTAATTCACTATAAAACCAGAAGAAATTTGAACATGTACGTCAGCGTTGTAGATACCCAAGTGTCTTGAATTTTAAGAATAAACTCAGCTACACCACCTTTGACTCAAAGTGATGTATTAGAATTGTATACAAGTTAAGAATGCTTTTAGAGTCTCGAAACCAAAGCCTTCATGAAATCGTTGATCATTGCTTAGGGCTGAATTTATAAACTGAGGATGAGCATCTTAAACTATTTGTTACTAAACAAGTTCTTACTAAAATTCGCTAAGCCAATCAAAGTTTACAAATTACTTGGATCAAACCACAAATTTTTAGGAATACATTAAATTTTGACGAGTTTGCAATAACTGTACCAGTGCTTACTGCAATAAAAAAAAGTTTATCATTATTAAAATTAAATAAACACTCAACACTCTTTTGCTTAATGTCTTTGCATCTTGTAAACTCAACCAAAGATCCATGCGATGGCTCGTATTTTTGAGTACGTTGTGAAGAAGGATGCTTAGGCAAATTCGGCTTTTTTAATGTATCTCACGCGTAATTATAGTAATGCTTTAGATCATGTGACAGAAATCCACATTTTACTAAGCCTAAAACGACCTTCCCTGTTTATAGTTTTTGGATGATTTTTTTTCTACGGCTTCACGTATCATCCGTGGGAAGTACTCTGGCAAGTAATTTGGCGCCCTCAAAATCTAAGGAGGGATGTGTGTGTTGATCAAAAACTATGCAGACCAAAATATTGGGAAGTTTTAAAGTGATTTAGAGCAATTTATCTCATCTACAAATAAACCTGAAACAGCTATTAGGGAAAGCATAACTTAGTGGAAGGGCACAAAAATCTGAAGAAAATTATTGACAACAGACGAGGATCTTCCTCTCAAACCTTAGATGATCGAATTGGAAATGCGATGATAATAGGTCTAGTAAGTACTAACGCTAACAAAGAATAGAAGAACAACTGGACCCGATGAAGTGAATACTGAGACGCTAAAGCTTTGGAGAAAGAAAGGTATTGAATCCTTTGTATATCCAGCGTACATACATCAAACAAGTAGAGACACTCATGCCAAATGTTGAAACCTGTCTAGAGTGCCTGGGATAGTGCCTCAGGGGGTATTTCTAAGATTGAGTATCAGATAGCAGCACACAGTTCTACCAATCAGAGCCAGTTACTGACTCTGCTACCAATCATGATGTGATTAGTGTACATGTATAATACTTTAGTAAGAGTAGAGCAAACAGCGGAAAAAGTTGAATCATTTTTTCATGGCTACCATTATTTAATAAAATATTGAAAAAACAAGGTGTTTTATGTTGGTGGTACCGTAAGTTTATGTCAAATTCGAGGTTAGCAGCTTATGCTTTGCGTAGGTATGTGTTAAGACTGACGCAAAACCTAACCTGCTAACCTCGAATTTGACATAGACTTACAGTGCCATCAACATAAGACACTTTGTTTTTTCAATATTTTATTAAATCAAAATTGATGCTTTAATAGAACTGTTTCCGTTTGATCTCAGTACGAGCTATACATAGTGCGGATATTTTGCTTTTAGGATCTGTAACATTTTGTCATGATGTATTTTATCGAAAGCCTTTTCAAATCAATCGGACTTAAATTATACTTGACGTTTGAAGAAATACCGGCGCACCAAATAACATTCCTTGGTGACCATACCTTTCCGAAAGCCGAATTGAGCGTTGCTCTATCCTTCATATGAATCATGACAAACGTTGATCTCAACTAGTTAGTCGGCATTGTTCCACATTCGTAGATTAAACAAAAGGGGTATATCGGCGTACATAAATCAAACACGTAGAGATACCCACTGTCGGTGTTTGATGTCAAAATACCGATTTGGATTACCTTCAACGGCTCCTGGGGTACTTTCCGATAGTAATAACAGATGGGGCCACTACTTGATCGCATCTATTTTCTAGCACGTAATACTTGGCTTCACAAAAATGTGCGATATGTGTCAAATTGAAGTACGACAGTACAAATTGAGTTTGAAGTGACTATTTCTCGCATCTCTTACTATCCAATCAAATGCCATGATTTTCCAAAATTCAACCAATCACGTGTTTTTACAGTGGCAAAAAATCAAAGTTTTCCCTTAAGATTTTATCAGTTTCTTTTGAAACTTGTATCCATGGTAACCACCAAATATGTTGCTTTAATCAAGGTGGTATTTCAAAAATGTGATTGTGCATCAGTATAAATGTCAAAATGAACCGATATTTGGGAAATAGTCCACTAAATGTATTTCGGGCAGATGATTTTGCTCGGAAAATGTTTTACTCAATATTTGTTGTTTTTTGGCAATGCCCCTCGACAAATTAACTTTGACAAATTTGAATTTGATCAAGTTAGTTTGTCTTGTGACATTGCAAATAAAAACTTTCGTAAAACATATTTACCTGCAAAATCATTTGCCCTTAATACATTCTTACTGATTATGGCTCCACTGCACTTCACGGGACGCATACCGTTTAAATTAATTTATCACTCGCTTTGATCTTTCTGCATTTAGGGTTTTGAGCGCATGCAAGTGGGACGCTTTTGAGACAACTGCAGAGGCAGCCATGGATAGCTATTCGGAAAGAGCAGAACCCACGTAAGACCTTACTACGCTGATATTTTCAGTACTGTCAAAATGTTGAGTGTTAAGTACTCGGGCACTTGCGTCGTTCTTACCTCAGACCCCGTTTAGGTGGAACTAGTTATTCATTGGTTACAAGCTTTGAATTCAATTACAATCAGGTGACGCGTTCAGGTGAAGGTGAGACTCGTGGTCAAGTTTTTTTGGCGGATTGCTACGTAGTGTTTTAACGTGCCTTATTTATTATATTATTTATACATTTAGTATATGATATTTGTTATGGTAATTAATGCTATTGACTAAACTATTGGACAATAATCATAGACGATGTTGTTGAATATAAATACCGTTATTAGCTTGAGTTGATGGTGTTATTTTTGGAAGCTCGGTGTATCCCAATCTTGAGGAGATTTTACCCAAGGATTAATACTGCGTCAGGAACCAGGCGCTCTTTCCTTCGATACTATCTCTTTCAGTTTAGCATAGCGTCTTCACTTCGCCGGAACCCCTAACCTCACGGCAAGCTAGCCGACCGAAATCTACGAGCTAACAAAACACCTTACACAACTTTCGTCAATAGATAAGACCAAACCTTCGTTCCTTTGTCACAATGGAGAAAGAAGACTACGTCAAGGCTGCCTTCTGTCTTCTCCGATCTTCCGCCAGTAATAAGAGATATTTATTGACGCATTCCCTGATGCGACGAAAGACGTTATGATGCATGGTATAACTATGGTCAATATTACATGATACACTCATCATAGCCAACTCCAGTGAAGATGTGTAAAGTCTCGAATAATCACATCATATGAGCAATTTAACTAAAAAATTTTATCATTAAGGCCAGATGCATAATTATTAGCACAATGGCACCTTAATGAGCACTACACAGTTGTATATGTAGGCAGCAACATCAACGATAAGTGTTTCCCAATCATTGAAATCAAACTCGAATCGAAAGGACAAGAACACGATTAGTACATATCATCAAGGTTCTCATTCTAACGAAATAATTAGACTTGAAGGTGACGCAAAATGGATACTTTGGTCACAATATGAACTACCTCGATGAATGTGAGATCCTATAACTGACCATGAAAAGAAATATATCGGAAAGCGCAGATCTGATAAAGAATATCATGACTGTGGTATCCCGCACGACAACCGACGAAATTTAAAATGCCACTGCACTACAAAGAGAAAAGAAGTCGCTCTATTTTTACAAATATTTGCCAAGGTTAATGTTTTTGCTGTATTATCTCCTTTACTAACCTCTGCAATTAATTTAATACCCCCTAAATACACGTTATCTGCTCCCGAAACAATTTCTACTAATTTCCCATATTACACGAATTCTATAAAAATTAATTATTCACAAACTTTTTATAGCAATTAAACAAGTTCGAAACTTTTCGAGTTGCTAAATTATACATTCGGAAAATTAAAACGCAAAACTTTCGTGGCCAAAAATATTGAATAATATTTCTGTCCTTGTATCGTTTAAATTTTAAATAGTCTTGATTGACTTCTCGTTCAAAGTTTTTCCAGTGTTTTTTTAAACCTAATAATAGTGCATGTAAAATATCTTGGCACGCTTTTATCCCAATGTTTCTATTATATTTATTTTTACTGAAACGAGAACTAATTAAAAGAAGATAGTACAACATCTTACGCTTAAATGCAAAAACAATTCAAGCTTGGATGTATTGTGATTGCATTGCTCAATGTTTAAGATTTTTCAAAATTTTTGGCCATAATCTGATCTTTCTGCTATTTGGTGCTGGTGTTGGAAGGTTGCTAAATTAAAGTTTCTAGTAATTTAGGTTCATCGACCTAAAATCATTTCGAAACGTCAATTGCTGTGGCCTTATTCGTTCGTTGAAACTCGACAATATTTCCGGAAGCAGTTTTTGGTAATTTTTCAAAAACACAGATTTTGTAGATTTTTTCTGACACCAAGCACATTTTATTGCTATTACTATTCTAAGCACGTCGAGCTACAGCTCCTTTTCGTCACGGGCGAAAGCTCCTTGTTGGTACGTGCAATCGCTCCTTCTCGTTTCGGACGCAGGCACCTTTGTTATGATCGATTAATTAGCGTATTTTGATTACGTGTCTACGAAAAAGCATGATAACGGTCCACATTTGGAGTTCTTTTGTCGAGATAGATTATCAGCAACCAAAGGCCTGAACCTGAGCTTTTAAACAAACACCTGTCGATACACCTTCTAACTTTTCGAAAACTTGGGGTTGTATTTCCCCTGGGGACCGGGTATCTTCTGGTATATCAGCCGCCAGGAGAATGGGGACCGCTTACCCCCACCACTTTTAATTGATTAAACCCTGCGGGCATAATAATTAAATTGACAATTGCGCAGTTGCCTGGGGATTCTTAATAATAAAAATTGCCTGGGGCGTCGGCCATTTTGATGTCGTCAAGTGTGGCGCCATTTTGTTTTAATTGAAGCGGCGGCCATTTTGGATTTTGAATTAGTTGGACACATTTTGGTTTAAGTAATTGAAGCGGCGGCCATTTTAGATTTAGATTTTGCCACGTGATACTAGTGCCATTTTGTTTTGCCGTTTTGGATTTGCATGATGCTCGCCATTTTTGGATTTTGAATTAGCCACGTGATGCTATGTATACGCCACGCCACACTCTTTATCTCTCACAATCATGCTATCTCTCTTGCATTCGTTAAAAGTGATTCTTTAGCTTTGTCGTACTAACTGTAAGGTTTTGTCTTGCGATCCTCATACCCAACCACTAGTCTATGGCGACTGGTTATTACTTTCTCTTTCGATGTACATGGAGTCTGTTTAAAGTCATATTTTATTTAAAAAACTTTTCTGGTCTAAGCCGGATTCGAACCTGATACCATTGTATTGCTATCCTCATGCGTTATCCACTAGTCTATGGAGACTGGTTATTACTTTCTCTTCGATGTCCATCACTATGCAGACTGTTTAAATTGTTGCCTACATGAAATCTTGTCTGATTTTAATATATATTCTTTGAAATGGATAATATAGTAAGTTTGAAACAATTACAAAAGGACAGTTAGTTTAATCAAAACTCTTGGATAAATCTCTATACAACTGGGGTACACAAGATTTCCGCATTTATCGTAAATACTAAGGAACATTTCCAACGATTGGTGTTCTAACAGAAAAACAATCGATTTTCAAATTTATTTTTGTTCTGTAGCTTTACACAGTCTTATGAAAAATTATGGAATTTTGTGGACCGCACTTTAATATTTAAAAAAGTGATAGAACTGAAACTGCACCATCGTTGCACCTCTCTACATTTAAATCTTAGATTTATTTACTTTAATGTTACTTAATGCAAGTTGAGACCCTTAATAAGGTGTGGGTCGTTAATCTAGTTATCTGTTCTTTGATATTCTAATTTTATATGAATTTTCAACTATTGACTGCTACTAAATGTGAGTTTGACTTTAAACAACTATCAAACAATAATCAAATCAAAATGACAAATATTCTTTCTACTCACAAATCAAAGACTCAATTCACTAAAGTAAGTACTGTGTTATATTTATTTCAAGTGTTTAATTGTCATTTATTCAATATGCTTCTATAGGACTAATTAAAAACCAACCTGATTTTCTCTTATTTCACTGTTATTCACATTTAACACCATTGCTCCTGACGTTCACAGCTAAGCTCATTAACAGCAGAACCTCGATACTCCTCCAACCAACTAAAACACGTCCAAACCCCAGGCTCCTGCACGTTACCGTCAATCGAACAGCCTCCTGGTAAGTTTCCACGAACAGATGGTATCCAAACTAATTTCCCATTGTCCTCAGCTCCTACCTTGTAGTAACCAACCAAAATCAATCAGCTACACTGGCAACTCCCTTCAAATGATTGTTCCGTCCTCCGTATAATCACCAAATCCAGTAATTAGTATAACTTATCCCTTGTATGTAGTAAATCATCCAATTCCAATTAAATATTATTTTATTCTTCTTACTTGCATCTAATAATTAAACCATATTCCATTATCTTTTCAATGACTGCGCACTTGTATCATTTCATAATTATATTTTCACATAATTTCACATCGCAGATTTGTTAAAAACCTTTTAATTTGTATTCAACCAAATTATTTATACAAATAAAGGCTAAATTTCCAGTTTTTATTAATACAAAATTATTTTTTCCAAAAATATATCTACATTTTATGTGTTTGTTATTATCACTATCTTAAACAAATTTTAAAATTTTGCTAGTTACAATTATTAATGCACTCTTTTTTAAAATTAAATGTTCTGAGTTTTACCTACTACATGCTATATTCTAGTAGGAAGCATATTTGTCACGTGATAACATTATCTTATCTTTCATATTAACTTTCACCGCCCTGATTGAATACTCAATTGCTATAACTTAACAACATTAATTATAAATTGTCTGAAATTTAATTTCTATTACCCAATTCAACTTAACCAAGAATCTTATTCAAAATTTTCTAAATTTTATTGTATTAAACTTTCAAATTTATTTCTTTTAATTTTTTTTTAATAAGTGACCTATATTTAGCATAATAATGTATATATACTTGGAGTCACAATTATTTAATGGTAGCGTTATGTCACACACTAAACGTTTTTTTTTCTCTTTTGCTAGCTATTTCCGAACATTGTCACGTGCTTCTGGTGTAGGTTTTGGAATTATTTACTTACTTACTTAGTCCTATGCCTTTCTACCTTTAGGTGTAAGGCTTTCTTGATTTTAATACTTACGCTTCGTCCCCCTTTGATCACTTATTATTTATTACTTACTTCAATAAACCGCAACGTGTTTTACGTGATAATACTCGATATACGAAGTTATTTATCGCCGCTCGCACGTCCGCGTCCACTTTCTTTGCTCCGCAAAACTCAACGCTTTGGAATTATATAATACTTAAAAAAAAAATACATCGATATTACAAAGAAATAGATTTTTTAGGAAAAGTGTTGAGTGACAAACTAAATAAATTTATCTGCGACAATGTGTAAAATGGCCTTTTAGTTGGCAGTTTTAAGTTTGTAAAACGAATGTTTAATAACATGTTTTCATAAGTTTGTGTCGTCAGTAGTAACGTGTTTAAAAGATCTCATTAGGCACGTTGTCAGTAGCAACGTGTTTTAAAAATTTTAAAACACCCAAAATTACGACCGGTTGCTGGTAATCCTAATTTACATTTAACTTTTTTTATAGTTACCTTTTTTCTAGACCATCGTAGATAAAATATTGTACGATACACATGCGTAAACCATCTTTAGTCACTCGCGGGGCTTAAAACGCTCGCTTACTCGCGTTTTAACTCTGCCCCACTCGTGCCTAAAGGGTAGCTTTACGCACTTGTATCGTAAATTACTATGAAAGCAATGTAAATCCGCTGCGAACAATTCGAAAAAAAGATGTCGATGCATTTGTGTTAGCGGCAAAACGCTATTTATTGTAAATTTTGTAATTGAACGAATTCTTCCTGGAGTTCCTCCAAACGATGGCATTGTGCAATTTTAATCTTGCCTTTTAGTTGCTGCATGCTAATGTTGGAAATTTGGATTTTACTCACATTTTTTGTATCCTTTGAGTATCTTAGATAATAATTATAAAGACGGCCACTTGTATGAATTACTATTTAAATTTACTACATTAGTCTTACAAGAAGTACAATAGGTTTTTAGATTATGAACTCCTGGACTTGTCATTTGACAAACAAATTTGTTGTATATTTTAACTTTAGTTTTCGAATTTAAACATGTTAAAAAATCTATTCCAAATGTTTTATCATTATCCACAAACACATTACAATTTTGCTTGAACTCTCCTTGGTAATAAAAGTTATGGTTAGTAATCAAATAATGCCCCTCGCCTAACAGGGTCTGCCAATTAACGTCGGATAGTTCTACTTTGTACGGAACTACTACTGGATTTTTATATTTTTGTTAATATTTTGCAGACCTTCCTTTCCAAAACTTGTAAAATTCCTCTGGCCATCCTGTTCTCACTTTACGGAAGATAAGGTAATTTTGATTTTACAGCATGTCTATCCGAAATAAATTTAGAGAATTTTCCTCGTAAATGACTATTACAAACACCGCATATCTCCTTCTTAACAATAAGACCACTTTTTATTTCGCAATCTACAAGATCAATAATTTTAGCCAACATTATATTGTCACAAAACGGTTGTGTAGGGTTTTGTCGGTAACACAAATGCATCGACATCTTTTTTTCGAATTGTTCGCCGCGGATTTATAATGCTTCCTGTGTTAGTTGTGCTATTTGCTTGTTCGAAATATTTACAAAGTTTCAAATGAATAATAAGAACAAATATCGTCTTTACCCGACAACAACAATGGCATCTTACATAAAAAGGAGAAGAAAATGAAAATAACAGATGTCCATGATGTATAGTTTACGTAACATAATTATGTTATTTTCTTGTTTAATTCATTATGGAAGTTTTTTAGGTTGCATTCGCTTCAGCTGTAGTGAATTTCCTAATTTTCCTGTGAATGGCTATAGGTACCGTAAGAGTTTTTTAAGGCGGAACGGAAAATTGTGCATCTCAATGGATTGAAAATGAGTTTTTTTAAATGGAACACATGAACGTACATGCAGGGTTGCTGCTATGGAGATTTATTTATTTATTTATTTATTTATTTATTTCGCACTCAGCCAACAGCCGTTAGGCCAATTATAGGCGTCGCTGTGCATTTATGGGGACTTCCAACCCCACTAACGACAGTCATGATGTTGTTATGACCGCCGGGACCAACTATTTCCGTGACAGCCGTATCACGAGGCGTCGAGAGATACAGCTGTGGAACTCCCATCCAAGTTCTGACCAGAGAGAGCGTTGCTTAACTCTGCTGATCGAACGTGGACGCTTGTTCAAGCTACACCACCCGGGATGTGTATGATTGCCCCGAAAATGAGATTATTTAAATGGGCTGTCATTAAAAACTGTCATTTGCTTAAAGGTAGAAAATTATAATTAGATATCTATTAATAAAAAATTTATTCGACGCAAGAAAAAGTTCTGCTTTATGACACCTACCGTAGCGAATCTAGTTTAAGGCAAGTATCTGCTGCATTTGCTACGGAATTTCCAGATCGTCCGGTACCAAGCATTTCCACTATCTCAAGGATGTTTAAGGACTGGCCGTGAGAAACGTGTCAGAGCACCACACAAAGTGGACGCAAATAAAAATATTAATATTTTGGCTTCAGTTGAAAATAATTCTCGACTTTCTACTCGCAAGCTAGCAGCTGAACATGAAGTAAGTCAATCATCCGTTGTTAAAGTACTAAGGAAGGCAAAATACAAATGCTACAAATTTCAAAACCATCAGGAGCTTTTAAACAACGATCCAGAACAAAGGATGCAATTTTGTGAACTTATGTTGCAAAAAATAAATAACGATGAAGACTTTTTAAATAAAATTTGTTTTACGGATGAGGCTACATTCACCTGTAATGGTGAGGTAAATTCACAGACTTGTAGGTACTGGCCAAGAGAGAACCATCATTTATTTAACGCAACAAGAACTCAATATCCAATGAAAGTTAACACTTGGGCAGGTATAATTGTAAATCACATTATCGGTACGTTTTTCTTAGATGGAAACTTAACAGGCACTACCTATTTAGAACTATTACGGGAAAGAGTCATACCAGCAATTACAGAGTTGAACCTAGGGCAAATTACCTTCCAACATGATGGCGCCCCAGCGCATTATTCCCGTGAAGTAAGAGAATATCTGACTACTACTTTTGGACGCCATTGGATAGGTCGTGGCGGACCAGTAAGGTGGCCGGCTCGGTCACCCGATTTGACGCCACCTGACTATTTTTACTGGGGCTACCTTAAGTCAAAAGTGTATAATGCTGTAGAAATTTTGAACTTGGACGAACTTAGAAATAGAATCAGTACAGCTTCACAAGAAATCGTCCCACATCAAATTAGAAATGCAGTAAATAATTTTTATGACCGTTTAGGCTACTGCTCTGCCGTTAACGGTCGAATTTTTGAAAATTTAATATAATTTACGCACTTAAATAATTGCTGTAGTTGTTTATTTAGAAGTTGTATTTAATTGCAGATTAAAGAACTTTATGTACATACAAAGAATTTTCCTTTAATAATAATAATAACTAGGTAATAAAATAATCATGTCATTAGCATTAGACAATAACTTACTTGAACATTTCCATAAGAACATTAACAACAGCCCTGCGCATGCTTTCCCTGTGTTCCATTCATTTTAGAAAACTCGACATCATTACACTGACATGCAAGTGTGTGTTCCAAGTTAAAAAATTCTTACGGTATATAGATTAGGGGGTCGCAGCCATCACCCTTACGCTTCCTACAGTGCAGTTTGGAGATCCATGTTTGTGATTGTGTAAGTTGTATTGTAACCAACCATCACTTGCTTAATAATTTGGTTTGCTTTGTGCATTTTCCACATTTATGCTACATTTTCTATTTGTCAAGAATAGTAAACTGCTTGCCGCTGGTATCATTACTTTCTGCTGTTCAGAAAATTTATTCTTTAACTACTACAGAAACAACCTTTTTTGTGATTGCGTTTACAGAATCTGCGAATCACTTTAATAAATAGCTTTTCTCAAACGCTACATGCGCTTATTTCAAATAGGTTTCCCTACTTCACTTAATTGTTTCCGGTAGCTTCAATGCAACCAATCCTTTTCCATTCCATCCATTCGTTAAAGTTTATTTTTAATAATTTCTATAATAATACTGTGCATTCTGTGCTCGTTTAGCATTTAACAAATCGGGTAGTATTTATATAATAATTATTTATTACATAAACTGTATACGCCATTGTTTCTCAAGATTAAGGATATTTGTAAAAAAGCTAGTGAATGTCGTAGTTTATCGTTATCAAAATCCCTATTGATTATTCTAGTGATCTTGCTGTTTCTCCTATATCTGGAAACCCAAAGGGGAAATATTGAAGTTGCCATACAACAATACATAATTTAGTAATTTCCATGATCTACCATAATTATTGTAGGATTTTGAGTAATACTAATAACCTCTTATGTATCTGCTACAAACCAAAACCACCAAGAACTTTAACCATAAACAGATTTTGATACGTATTGTCTACATGAAACTTAGAAATATTTAAGTAAAATACTCTTATTACTCACAGTTTGAATACAAGTATAGATAGTTAAGCTCCATAAGGATACTTTTATAGCTGCAAACATTCTCATAAAAGGTACAAAGCGAAGAGGCCGTCACAGCGGCCCAATTCTGATAATGCAATTTCCCTGTACAACATGGCACATCGTAAAGCTGTTTTCCAGTTGATGTCGGCGGCGTGTGGGCTCGTCAGGAAGCACTAATAGGTTCTTAGTGTGTATTAATTTATCCTTAAAGGCATTCTTTGAAGGCCTCATTGAATTTAGCGCACCACTAATCTAGGCTTTCATCGCCGCTTGTTAGCTTTTGTGCTGAAATGGAGGTGTTTGTGCTGTAAACGACTTTAGCTTGAGGAAGACTTTTATCGAATCGGAACTTGCAGAAAATTTATTCGCTGCGCATTTAAATGCCCGTCGGTGTCCTACTTTATCTTTTCCCATCAATTAGGTACGCACTACAAAAACAAGACGCGTTCACCTTGCTCAATTTATGGGCGTGCAGCGCAGTTCCCTTTGTTTACGTCCTATTACTGAAAACCACTTTCATCTACAATCTGAAGGAAATACAGCCCTGTGTGAGCCTAACTGCACGATAGCATCGCGTAAATAGATGACCTACATTATCTCCAGTATGGGCTAAACCGCAACAAAGGGGAGTATTTTAGTGGAGAAAGTTATATGCAAAACTGGTGGCCATCGCTTGTAAATTCTGTTCACGTCTCCGTGTATAACTTAGGCATGTCGATTGCCTTAGAAATTCAGAGCTACAGTTATTAAATATAAATGGGACCAAGATAATATCTGATCTTTTGAACTGAGGCAGGGTTGTGGATATGCTAACTCTTTCTATTGCATAATGAGCAGAGTGGCACTTCATTTATGCAGCACACATTTCATGTCTCATAAAAACTAAGGGTATTTAAATAATGTCATTCGGGAATTATACGTACATAACTTCTAAACAAACAATGATAGTAATACAGAATGATACAGAAAACATGAATTTTATAAAAAGCTATGAAAAATTGTTAAATTTGGTTCTGCGATTGGTTGTGGAGTGTGGACAAAATCTATGAGTATCCACCACCCAGGAAACTTTATATTCAGGTTGCATCTAACAGTAAGAAGGTGGTAAATCAAAGCACCAAAGCCACATAATGTTCCTTGTTATGAATTCCCACGACGTGAAAGATTGCTTTCAAGAAAATTTTTATATGTAAAGACTCTTTATAAATATCAGGTGTACGAAAGGTTTGAAAACTTCTACAATAAACTAGAAATTGCACTTTAGGCAAATCGCCATAGCTGTGGGTACTTTAATAAATAGGTCCGTGCTATCTTTACATATCATGATTTATACTATCAAGATGTGCATTTATAGACAGGAAAAAGAATATATAAACAGATGTTAGAGTAGCATAACTGACTACCAGAACCGTTGTACAGACTATACCACTCCCTCTAACATCAACCAATAAAAAAGAAATGCATAGTTTTAGTTATACAAGTAATAACTTTTGATAATGTACATAGCAACGGTGATACTCATTTAAATTCTTGCCTAATAACTGATAGTCAAATACCTTCACTAACATCGTGTTATCTACTGAAAGTACAATCGTCATAGCAACCACACTAACTGTACTTTTAATATTTATAAATAAACTGTTCAAACGTCGTTTATTGACTAGTGATATAATCTACCCGAATGGAACTTGTGTCTTTTTGATTAGCAAATCGTTTCTGTTTCAATTCGATATATAATTTTAGCAATCACGTCCTTCGGACTCGCGTGTATGCCAAACAATATATCTGGTGTAAACAGAAATGTTTATTTGATAATCAAGAATCCACTAGTTGCATTACATATGATAATACTTACAATTGATTGAAAGCTTCAAGAACTCATCGTACCTAACGAGAAGTTTAAAAAATGTAACTAGCTTGATATAGTGTAGATATCTATAAATTGTGAGAAACAATGATCCAGCGTACTCTATTGCCGTAATTATGCCGTTTTTGGACATATTAATCGTTGATCCCAGGTAAACTTGATACAAGAAGACATAGAGGACGTTCATCAAAATGTCGAGAGGTAATATGAAGATGCATATTATAAAATATGTTTACTTCTGTATATTTACCTTCTTTGGACATATAAAAGTCCCTTAGGAAATTGGCCTAACGACGCCGTCACGAAATTCCAAACTATATCTGGCCAAGCCTGTTAGGCCGGAAATAGCCAACATATATTATTGAAAAATTCACGGCCTTTCCTTTTTCGGGAAAACATAATCTCAGTAATATTAATTATAAAAACAAGTAAACTCTAACTACATAAACCAAGATATAAACTTTCAGAATCTATCGCCCCTTTGTAGCAATTTATGAAGTACAGAAATTGGCATAAATAAATTACGTCCCGCTTACACAATACCGGCATCGCAACCAAGTGTGCATTTGCATCTGGAAGTTACAAATGGCCAGATTTTATCGATCGAATATCGAATGCGGGCTTACTAACCCCATGATACGACACCGTTGAACGAAAACCAGCTAGAGCTCAAAGATAGTAATTCTACCAAATGTTATGCAGGTTGACATCATGTAAAACTATCTTGTTCGCCCTCACTTTGCGACTTGCAGGCGTTACTACCCACATGGTTCTCGAAAACGTCGAATCAGGAGAAACAATGAGCCCACAATCAGAGCTGGGCAAGCTGAAAAGCCGCCTGCCGTCTCAAGCTCTTATGCCCGACTGCAGACGAAACAGACGATGTCGAGAATTTACAACCAGCGGCTGCAATCGAAACTAAAATATCTAGCAAGGCAATAAAGCCACGAGGCAAAATATTAAATTCATCTCAACGAAGATAGTATTTAAAAGTCGATCAAAGGTAAACGCCACGGAAAAAAAGCAAGTCAGAAAGCACAGAGTTGGGCTGGTTCATGCAGCTGCAAGATTTAGCGTATAAATTTCACTCCGAAATTACATTTGCAAAGAAATGCTGGAAGTAATGAAATGATTTGAGTAGAGAAGGCAAAGGGCAGATCTCGTTTTTCATAGATTGGTGTCGATAATTTTAAATTAGCCAAAAATAAGAGGTTTGTGCAAAATTAAAGCCGAACCAAATAAATAGAAATGTCGCAGAAAGGTTTATAATATGTGCGCGTTAAACGAAGCGTAGATGTCAGAATAATTAAATAGGAAATGTTTATGAGCAATCTTAAATAAAGGTAAAGGAAGCAGAATTATAACATAATACGTTGCAAAGAGCATAAACCAGGCAGAACATGGGAATTGTAATATTAGACAGCAATATTTTGAAATCTGTGAAAAGTAGACAGTTGATGAAAATACGAAGAAAAGGACACAGCAGCATGTAAAACAAAACTGGTGAAGGAAGTGAACTATTTAAAAAACAAGTCAGTGTAATTACGCGAGTGAGAAAGACAATCTAAACAATACAAATGGTTAGTGGCGCAATGAGTCAGTAAAAACCAAATTAAAAAGACAATATTTTAGAAATAGAAATTTTGTAAATCATTTTAGTTATAAGTAATATTAGTTAAGAAAGTTATTGTATTGAACTTGGTCTACATCCGTTTTTATAATCTAGATAGGCATTTGTTAATAACGACCAAAAAACAGAAACAATTAAATAAAAATTAATTCTTGACACACAGTTTTTGGTCTTTCATTTAAAGTCAGTTTTCTTATAGAAATATTTAATTTACAATAATAAAAAGTACACCATTGTGTAGCCAATTTACCAGTGTGGGTAGCAATTTCCCTTACAAAAAAATAATTTCCTTCGTTACCACCTTGCGAGGACTTCGGACGAGACTAGCTCTAGATTACGATCTTCAGTCACGGGCAGAATTGAGCGCCTGAGCTAAAGATTGCAACGGTAGCATATCCGCCCAGCGTGTAGGAGGCCTCCACAGCAGTCACAGCATCCCAGGTTTCCAGCTTCAGGCAGATACCATCAGGAGCCGCCGTCCGAACGAGCTACCGCAACGCTGCAGAAAACTGAGGTTATATTTCAATCATAGTATCGGCGTTAGAAACGTGAAAGTTAGAATTAGAACAAGAGTACGTCTTACTGAAGAGAGATCCAGGCATATTAAAGCATCTATCGAAAGCAATTGGCCAGTAATGGCATAAAATCCAGATTTGAGGTTAGAAGAAACAATTGCATGTTAGCGTCTTTTAACAATCAGGGATCGGTTTTGCCTGCAAACAAAAGATAGATTAATGCCGTCGAAGACGCGAGAATTCAAAAGTTATCTTATCGAATGCTCATAAAACTCCTTTTGTTAAATTAAATCACAAACGTGGACCGCAACAAAATAAACCAATTTGTGTAGAACTTTGACATCGTAGCAAAGTAGCGACTGCGCGATCGAACTAAATTCACAGCTCATTGGCGTATCACATAAATTTTAATATTAATGTACCGGAGAACCCAACTCTGAGGAATGAGTTTTCTTGCCTATCGAGCTAGCCTTTTGTAATATTAAATTGCAGATGAATAAGGTAAATAAAAGGGCACAATACTGTTTTATTTGCAAGTAATTAACGAACCCAGTCAAAACAGAATTATTCTTAGTCAGTCTAAAATTTGACCTAAATAAAAATAAGTTTGCAGGTAGTAGTAAATACAAATAAAATAATCATATCATTATATTATCACATCACACCATTGCAGTATATGATGTTGACTAAATATATGTTTAGCATACCAATTTCCATTGCCTTCTATTGGGCCAATTTTCTCTACAGCTTTTGTTACTTTGTTTTCCTTGTTCTACCCGTATCTATTGTTAGACCTATAGCTATTTCCATTCCCTGGATAATGCTGGTTTCGATAATGCCGAGTACTACTATTTTCTCTTTGAAAATGTTTTTCTCGAATTGCTGTTTTTTTTTCTATAGAAGTACTTTTCAAGCGAAAGTCGTTCTTGCATAGCACCGGTTAATCAGCCATATATACTGATGCTTACTACTCTTCCTGTTTTTTTATATTTATATTAGAACTAGTTTTTCTCTGTAATCATTTTTGACCTGTTTTCTACCTTTAACCGTTTTGGTATCGAAGGCACCACACTAATTCCACCATCTTCCCTTCTTTTATTATCGGTTCCTCCTTTCTTTGTTTATTAACAAAAATCCGTTTTTACATGTACTGCAACTTTCTGAAGTTTCGTCTCTCAAAATTCTGTTCCGTACTATTCACACCTTTTTTACAATTGCGTATGGTATTCGATATTTTGTAGTTTTCTGGGAATTTTTTAGGCCATAGCCCAGCGCCCCTTAGAATTTCTTCATGATTGTCGTGTTTTAGTTGTACAAGTATGTTACAAGAAGAGTCCGTCGTTGCGACATAAATTTGACATTCAAAATACTCAACCATCAGTTACCCGATAAAATGACACAAATCGGAAAATTCTCGGATCCGTTGCCCCAATTACGTTACGATGGGCTGTAACAAAAGTTGCAGACTAACATTCAGAAGGAGAAGGGGAGAAGGTAGGCAATGATCCGGTAAACGAACTTGTTGAATGTTAAATGCCATAAGCCACCGCTTTACTAAATGGAGAAAAGCACAGGTGGCCTGACGTGAAAGTGGAGGTGATGTTAGAACCTTTCTGATCCAACCTTGGCAGTGCTTGAGCGACGATCCACGTACAGTTGCGTTGGACTTACCTTGCTTCAATTTTTTTACTGACGTATAAACCCCTTTACTTACTAAAAAGAGCACAACTAATTTAAAATGAGCTACATAAGCGTAGAAATATGTAGGTGAACAATGAGCATTACAAGAAATACTCAATTAAGGTCAGTGTTGCCAATTGCGTAAGGTTTAATCTACATACAGGCGGTAAACCTGACAGCAAATAATGTAGCTGACTCCAAAACGGTAACAACTTTTATTAAGCAATACAGCTACTTACAAACAATAAATATTGACGGTAAATAATCAAATCTGACTTAATGAAGGTAATTATTTTAATTCCACAACATTAAGCTAAGTAAAAACATTAAGAGTTAGCAATAAATACTCAAATTTACTTAAAAGGCAGTAACAACAATTAAAACGCTTAATTTCAAATGACAACAACTACTTTACGCAAAATGGCGACACTTCAAGAATCACTCCACTGCACATTCTACGCGTAAAATTACCACAAATGTCACAGTAGCTTGTAGAGGTTCAGCTTGCAACGGTTATGATGGTGCCCAAGCGACTGCGCCAAATTGCTTAAAGAAACTACTGGAAACGACCTAGGGTGCGATCTGTCTAGCGGGTCGAGAAAATATTAAATTTCCAAAGGGTAGAACGAAGATCGTAATCACCAGGCAAGGTTGCGGTAAGGTACACGTAACTTCATTACAAACGATTAACACAAAAGAAGTTCTCTATTAATTATCCGCCCGAAGGCGTTAATTGGAGATTGCCAACTCTACGATACGAGAATCCCTCCGCTAATAACTGCACTTCACCGGTAATACCCATTCAGTTTCACTTAATTTCCGCAGCAGCGGAACAAACGACCACGCGTGTTGCCTCTTTCTAAGTTTGGCGGTAGAATCTTTAAGCCAAAGAGAACGCTCCACTTACCTCTTTCTCTCTCTGACCCGCATGGAAACGTAATTGTTGCACCATCTGAAGTAATCACATTTTATCATAATTTCGCGTGAGGAAAGGTACGCCGGAAGTAAACCTAACTGGCAATTAAGAAAAGGCGTCAAATATGGCAAGCAATAATATCTGAATTTAAATTAAACGTTGCTCAAGATATGATGAAAAGAGCTGGAAGACGCTAGTTTTTGAAATCAACGAAGTTCAGTTTTAAAACACAGCTAAACTATCAGTTTGAACATAGATGATGCGGGAAAAATACTAGTATTTGAAATACAAATCGGAAAACGCAGAAAAGCGCAAGATTTAAAAATTTTCCTTACAAGTAATTGTGAGGCTGATCAATGCGTCCTAAATTTTTCATACATCATTGGTAATAACTTTTGTATTTTTCCTCGTAGTCCTCCTTCGTATTTTACTTCGCTTAGTTGCTTCTATAATTCAACGCGAGCACTTCTCTTCTACCATTAAAGTCTTACATTAGAAATAATTTTTCATCTTGTAGTTAAGACTTCATTTCCTTGCTAAGGTCTTTCTAAACGTTTTTTTACCAACGCATAGTATAGAAAATCAGATTCAATGTGTACTCTTACAGAATATTTAAGTTTTTGGTTAAGTTCTGAAATCATTTTTTGCACTACTTATTAAAATAAGTTTGTTACCTGCAACAGGTTTAGACAGTTTTCACGTCCAACTAGTGCGATGGGCGGATTTTAAAGTGGAATAGCAGGCATTCGCCAGCGAAGTTCAGATAGTAAGTACGGAGAAAATGCTTTTGTTATTGTTTAAATCGCCACTATGAGGAGCCATCAGCCGGTAATGAGGCAGCTTCAACATGAAAAAAACCTGCTCACACTTCTGGAAACATCTGCGATACTCAATTTCTAGAGTTGACTTTTGCCTTATTTCTTCATCTGCAAATATGCTTAGTTGACTCCAAAATACACAGAACTTTGCTGCATCTCATAAATATAACTGCAAACACCATAAATCCTAACGCGATAAAGGGCGGGTTTTTCCAGAGCTTTTTCGGGATGCAGAAAGGTTGCGAAACTATAGATTGAAGTACCAAGTATCAAGAGCACGGTACAAAATGTTCTCTTGAATGCATACGTCCATCGGTCAATAAGATACTCGACATTGATTTTGTAACCTAGTTGCAGCATATTGATGCGAAATGTTCAGGTTCTATGTTCTAGTTATCTTTCTGGATAGCATTGCTATTATTTAAGTCAACTGGGATGGCTTCTCAGGTTTAGCTTGACTTAAAATTATGGTCAAAGTTTGTAGCACATCAGTCGTGTTTGAAAGTGGTTTAGGAATACTTGTCATATTATGATGTTGGTGGAAATCAATAGAATTCTTCTACTTATAGCTGATGTTCCTCGAAATAACATGATTATTAACTCAGGAAGATTGATATTCAGCGGTTGCGGTTTTATTACGGTTGTTGTAAACTACACTTAGAAACAAAGTACATCTTTCTTCATAACATTCACAAGCATGGAAAACTAAAATGGTGCACCGAACTATATTAAGTAGTATCGAATGCCCTATAAATATGAATATTAATAACGCTGAAAGCATATGCCAGAATCGGTTTTATGAATTTTACGGCTTTATGGCACCATTACGGCTTTGAGGCATGAAATTTCTGACCATTAATGATTCCAAGAGTAAACGCTTAAAACGTTGTCAGCATCGGTTTAATTGTAAAAGGAAACTTCGCACATATACTTATCGACTTAAACTATACCTAATTCTAAAACCGCGCCAACTTGCAAACAGGAAAATTGAAACCTGCGAACTTAATTTGCCATCAAAGGGCGTCTAACGCCTTTTGAGGTGTATCGCACAATTAAACATCAATTCGCAGAGGAAAACTTAGTTGTGATGTCGACAAACTCTGCTACCTGTTGGACAGGAACGCTCCTGAGGGAACGTATAGATGTTAGAATAAAGTTGAGCAAACTTCCGTTTTTTGATAAACTAAGTAACTTAAATAAGCGTGCAGACCAAAGCATTATGTATGGATTACATCGATGCATTTAATTGTAGCAGCAATTAGCGTTTAACCGTAATATTTCAGTCTCTTAGTGGAATAACAGAAAAGTTAGGAATGGCACAAGCAGTATAAGAGATTAATGAAGCAGTAAAATACTAAAAACATACAGCCTGGTGGAATATTAACGTCCTATAAAGTTAACAAGAAAGAACAAAAGCTGGAAGATTTACCTAATTAAATAAAATCATGAATAGAGTACAGTGTATAACATTAAAGGCAGACAAAAACATGACAGAGAAAAAGAATAAACCACGATGGGGAAGTATAAAATAAGGAAAATCGGTAAAGAACTAGAAGATTCTTCCTCATAAACAATAAACTCCTTAAAAAGAGACAGATGTGATCTTTAAGCAAATCACTGCGGAAGTTATACAGAATTTATAATTTGGTTGCAGGGGCAACTCTGTTTATAGCAAAAAAAAAAACCTAAAAGAGTTCAACAGTTGGGCACAAACGGGGACTAAAATAGATGATTGTTTACTCGCAATAGTCAAAACAGTTGCAGCTGGGAAGATTCTAGAACAAATTCATGTTTTTAAGGGTGCCATCTAATGTTTTGGTATCTCGGCGATAGTAAATGTGCTTACTCAGCTTCATTTATTCAAGACTTGCCTTGCGAGATTAATGAAAAGCTTATGCTGCACAAGAAAACACGTAACTGCACGTCACTTCACAAATAAGAATCATATAGTAAATTTAAGAACTGCGTTAAGATAAAATTCGTGAAATACAATTAAGCGGGCACAAGCGGAAGATCAAAACCGCAACAAAAAATGGTAACAAACAATTTCTAAGAAGCAAACCTTCTTGTAAAGTCACGTCGCTCAAAGAGCAGTTCCAAGATTAGCTACGAACGTCGCCCTTGATGCACAAGCTGACAACGGGATGGTTCTTCAGGTATGTGTCAGTATGATACAAAGTTATCTTTAAGTGTATATGAACTGAGATCATTATTAAATTTTGCAGTACCCAAAATTAAACGAACTGGAATAATGGCTTTGTGAACAGCTGCATTCATGAAAAGATAACGCTCATATCACATATACAATCCGTTCGTTTAACTCTCCCTGCTCAACTAAAGGTCTTCCTGTGCTAACTTGGCGCGATGAGCTTCGTGGTTCGATCTTCCGAGTGCATTAAGAAGCCAGTGGTGGGGTGAAATCTCTGACCTAACAATTTGGCATCGGAAATTGAGGATCAAGATATAGTAGCATTCGTTGATGTGTATTGCTACCAAAATATACAAAAGTATGTTAGAACAGAAATGACAAACAGTAATTGAGTCCTGAGACAGTGTACCAATTATACATTAATTCTATTACAACAGATGGTAGAAAAAGTATTTTGTAATTATTATAGAAGGGCGTCGGAATGCTCTATCGCTTTCTGACAACCATAAAAGCACTATTTGGAGGTCGAAAAAGAAGAAAAGAGATGCTTTACTAATACAATCTATTTAACATCGAAATGTAAAAGCCAGCAGCACAGTAAGAATATTTTATACTGTAGAGCATATTAGAGAGCATATTAGGCAGGGTAACTTATCATGTACTTTATTGCTTAAAACTATCATAGATAATACAATAACAGAATGTAAACGGCAAATAAAAAAATTCAGGTTATTAATTTAGAAGTATTTGGGTTTCCAGGTACTGTATTGATGGTACAATAAAATTCCTAAACTTAACAGATCAAATTTGCAACTTTTAGTTTTGTAGACAGTGAAAGTGAAGGTAAGAGCAAATATTAAAATAAAACTGACTGTTAACTGAGGAAACGAAGAAGTGGGGTGAGTGGATCACTTTAAGGCAGGGTCATAATTTATAGATCTTTTATAAAAAGCTTTAAATGTGCAAGAATAAACTCAGTGGGTTGGGAAGGGAGGGGGGTATTGATTCGTAGGCTGAAAGGGTAGGCTTGTACCTGAAAAAGAGTGTGAAAAGATTTGTATAATCTTTGTAGGTGTCACCACATGTGTCTGCTGAAGTTGGAATAGTGTAATCCCACAAGGACTATGTCTCTCGGAGACGCGAAGTAGGTGCTCATCTAGAAAATATGAATTATCTTGCGGATTTTTTTATTTCACTTAAAGGCTACGCGCAACTGCACTGTGCTTTACAGATAGGTTACACAGCAGTAAATAATACAACTGCCTTAAGGTAACATTAATAAAGATACATTTATTGCCGGTGTGGCGGAGCGCATAAATCAGTGGGTGTCACAGTTGCTTTACGCAAGACACTTTATGCGCTTGAATTTAAGAAAACCTTCTAACGTCATATTTGAGTAATTCATATTTTAATGGATTCCCAAGGAAATTGCAGCCAGTGATGTTGATTCTTTCTTGATATCAAACAAAAATTAAAGTAAAAAGTTGAGAAATATATTTCGATATCTTAGTGTCTTCTTCAGTTGCATTACACATATTAAAAAACATTTTTAAAACTGTAATAAAAACATCCAAATAGAATCCCATTTTAAAAACAAACAGTAGAACAAGTGAACAGTTAACTTTACTCAAACATTATATTTACCTGTTAAAACGTTGTTACGAAGAAAATTATTAATTATTTGTGAAAAGAAGAAAACTAATTTCCATAGTAAAAATTGTCTTCCATTCCTTTTAATTTAATAAAAGAGCATGTTAAAATCTTTTCCCACATACTTTATGAGATATTTAAACTATTTACTATTATTTTTCGTTTTAGAAAATCTGTAAAAATAAATGTATTAAAAACACTATGTATTTAAAAAATTTAGAAATATATACCGACCTATTGTAGTCAGGAATTTAATTTATTAAATTGGGCAAGCCCAAACGGACGGTGGTCTGACTCGGCGAACAATGGACCATAACCCCAAGGCGAAAAAGGTAAATGAATTCCTCTTCTAGGCAAAAGTTATTTCAACTTTTGTGAGATAATCGAGCGATGGAGCCAAGAATAGGGAAGTCTTTCTCTTGCATAAGCGACCCATATATAAGGGGAGACACTTTAGAATTCAGGAATTGCGTGTCCATCCGCCTTGTATCACTTTGACCAAGACGATGACTTGGGTCAAATTATTATCCTCTAATTTCCATAGCAGATTACGTCACTTGTTTACATAGAATTCGCTATTTATATTTGTATTTTACACAGATTAACACATTTATACTTGTATGTAATTTGTGTGGTAATGTAAATAAAAGGGAATGTTATTGCTTTCCACAATCGGTTACATCCTCTTGAACCAATTTAGTTCCAAAGTGGTGAACCCGGTAAGAACCGGAGACCTGCGACCGAACAACATTAAATAAGAACTTTTTCCTAACGTTTTCCTAAACCGGTAACAATTGCAAAACTGAGACCGCAGCGAGCGAAAAAATGGCCAGCTCGTGACCATATGTCGTCTGTTAACAAAAGCCTCACATGTGTTTGCCTGTGATACAATTTCACTGGGAGCCGGCATAGATCTACATTTCCAATGGGCATGTGCAAAACTTATTTCGCGCATGCATTCAATTCAATACGTACTATAATATTTTCAAAATGGGCAGTTCCTCCTTACATGCGCTACTAAACTAATAAAACTACTCAACTTAACGCTGGGTGCAGTAATTAGCGACGGCAACATGCAAGAACCAAGGCAAACCGATTACTTCGGCACTGTGTAAAAATCCAGCGGAGAGCGAAGCCACGGACGCAGCTAGAGCACTCGAGAGATGCAATTAAGACTGTATCGCGTCCAAGCGTTGTTATACAGACCATCGCTATAATTAGCGTCAGAGTTTGGAATTCCTTCAAATACATAAACAGATAATATAGTGCGAAGAGGACGGAGTTCCAGATTGGTGGCTTGGTCTTGAAAAACTTATTATATACGATAACCCCGACGTTATACCAACATTTTTGCGGTAATGCTCCTAAGCGGTTGTAACTATGAAACCCAAAATCGCACATAATATTTGTGGTTTACGGTGGTTGACCACCTACGGACTGACTTCCGCCGAACTTGAGTCCACGAGAAGAAGTCCGTGGAGTTCCCCAACTTCTTCGTACATAAAAAGGCAATGGAGACGTAAGTGTCTAATCGGACCTATCACTACATAAAGAACTATATAATGCAGCGTATAACCTAGAGCAAACTAAGATAGCGTAACGAAAAACGAAAATAATCTTATATCAAGTAGTCATAAGGAAATTATCTAAAATATGGTGGCGCTAAACAGATGTAGAATAGATAGCGACATAATGAGCTATAAGATACACAAGCTTCCCATTATAAAGAATGAAAATCCGCAACAAGAAATAACCTTTGAGGAATGTGGAAGAATCGAATCTAGCTATCGAAAGTGCAAACAAGCAGATTGTCAGTGTCACAGAAGAGCAAGGAACCAGTACTGTGTAAAATAAAATAAAAACCTCTACACTAAGTGAAGTTAAGTACAAAAGGACTTATGGAGACAAGAAGAGATCTAAGGAGGGCACGATAAATTCCCCTGGGATGAAAAAATTTACAAAAATATATAGAAAACTATCAGAACTGATATAAGAAAAACAATTACGACAGAAATCTCAAGAGCGTTCCAAGCAAATAGAGGAATAAAGATCTTACAGAAAACTGTCAGAACGTGGTAAAAACATCTGTGAATTAAATAATAATAACGATGAAATAGTCACAAGTAAAGCTGAAAATTCTATCTAGTCAAAGAACCCTACAGAGAATTATCTAAAGACCAATTTCTTCAATACAAAATCAAGAATTCCATGTTCTTCCAGAAATCAGCATAGACGAAAAAAGAGCTCATTGAAATGAAAAACAATACGTCATGCGGTGATAACAAAGTTGAAATTAGAGTAATTATATTGCAGAGACAATACTTCTTCATACCATATGTAAGCTTTTCAACGCTTGTTTAACTAGGGGAACAACATCTTTCTAGAGGAATCGAGCAGTAATCATCATATAAGTCTGCTTTTCCATGTATATTGCTATGTAAGGATTTCGTAACAACGATCGAATGACTTAATAGTGAATAGCTTATGTACAAAACGAAATTATAAAAGGAGTGATCAAGAATAAACACTTAGTCCTTAACGGTTTTACAGTATTACATTGCTATCTAAACAGATAAAATGATCTGAAACAAACAATTATATAACTCATATGATCGTTATTAATAATGTTTTTACTTATGCAAAAGTAGTATGACGAAGAGATGTGACAAGTTAATCGACTAGCAACATTAACGTTGTAGTTCAGCACAAGGCAACTGTCCACTGATGTGTTGTATGTTAAATCAGGCAATCCCAAGGTTGCAAGGCAGTCAGCACTAAATTTACTGCAAATGCACGTCGAACAGCTCTGTGATGCTCCGATTGCAGTTAACAGAATTAGTTGCACTCTGAGGCATTCATTTATATCACTATTATAGCAACTAATGCATTTGCATAAGTTCACTTACTCGAATTCTAGCTGTGGCTGGCTTTCAAAACTGCTAGTAGAACTCCAGGAGTGGTTTTGCGTGAAATAATAGTTCTAACCTAAAATGATAAAACTAACGCTTAACCCTACAATTGATATGTTGATAAAACAGATCACGCATTACTCACAATTTGTTGGTTGCCATGACAATCCTTGGCCAATTGACAGAAACAGATTCTCTTTCTGCAAAAAATGCGGTTGAAAAAGAGAGTCGGTTAAAATTCTACTTCAACAAAATCTATTTGTAAACCGATATTTTCGGCCGAATTCTTTGCCTATTGTAATAGCAATTAGCACAAATCGTCGAATTTTAATGTCACAGGCTGTGGAGTAAATACAAACACGATTTAACAATCTTAAAAGTGAAAAAATTTGCTGAGCGATCCAGGCTGTGCAGCGTATCGCCAACTTTTGCGAACCAGCAATAAAGCAAAACCAAGATCAAGCAACGGGTTACAACTGAATTTAGCTGCCGTACGTGTGAAGTACCGCATTCAACGAACTTGTAAGCACAGCAGGAACGAGAAAATTGTACCCGCATCGAGTGATGTAGCACTGTAAGCCAGCTAATAGCGCCTGAGAATCCGCTAAAACGCCCAAAGTCTATAAGAACATTTATTGCATTCTGCACAGGATAGAAAAATCATATAAAAGTCGAAGTCGAAACGATTATAATTGCGTAATAAACCCCTGGTATATTTTAGTTTCATAATTAAGAGTAAAGAATCGTCCGTTTAAAAGCATATATTTGTAAGCTATAAGTATCGAGGGTAACACAAATAGCTTGTAGGAGTGGTTAAACAAGTAATGATTATAATTCATAAAAAGCGATTGACTTAATTAAGCCGTAATTGATTGGCATTTAATCCTAGCAATCAATTTATGTCAATTTATTATACGCTAAGATTAATTGTTTCTGTATATTTATATGCAATTAGTTCCATATTTTGTTGTTTTATCTGAACTAAAATTAAAATCTTATCTATTTTTACCTCAATTTGTGGGTTTAACTTAATGGAATTGCATTGCAATATTTAGGTCCTATTGTTAAGATCTTTTGCCTGACAGCTACCCGAGAGACATATTCAGGTTAATATGGTTAACCGTTACTCATGGTACTTAAGATTGTGCTACAGAAAAGTGATTGAGGTTATTATATGTTAAAACCTTTGAGTTTAAACATTTATAAGCAGGGTTACGATCTGCGAAAGAAATCACAGAAATATACACTTTATATAAAATTTATCACAAAAAAAGATAACAGCTAAGTTAGATTTCTATAAACTGCGAGAGCAAGCTAGATTCCGCTCTGGATATGGGACGAACGACCAGTTCCAAGTCATAAAAACACTAATTGAACGATGTATCGAGTACAATCAGCCTTTACTTTTCTATCTTCGTAGACTACGAAGCTTCTGGCTTTCGATACTGTAAATCAGCACAAAATGTTGGGAGCTCTTGGAAGCTAAATTAATGTAGAATCGACCACAGAGATGCTGCTGTGGTAACAAATATCTATGAGAACGTCAAAGCATGTGTAAGATTACAGAAAGACAAGGAGGACTTCAGAACATACCGAGAAATTTGTCAAGGCGATGCCTCGTCACCGAGATTGTTTACAACGATTCTGGAACATAATTATGTCTAATAAGGAGTCAACCTTGACGATCGAAATGTAAATATAGACAGCGGAAAACTAAGTAACCTAAGATTTTCCGCCGATATTGTATTAATAGCAGATCGCAGCGACGAGGCCAGACAAGTGCTCCAATAGGTAAATATAACATCACATCAAGTCGTATTAAAAATCAATACCAAGTGAACGCAGATCATGACAAATTTTGTGGTGATTGGAAATATCTTTGTAAATGTATCATATGTAGATTAAGTAGACTCATACAAATATCTGTGACGCACAATCAGATTAGGAAAAGATAATCAAACATGGTGGGTCTCGAGAAGAATAAGTTTACTTTAGGCTGTCTTTAGTAAACTGAGGTGGGTCTTCATATCTAATATTCTATTATGTTTAAAAAAACTGCTTACGACTAATGTATGATACGTATCTTAACTTTCCGTGCCGAGACGTTAACACTGATAAAGGAATCGGTAAATAAAATACTCGTTGCACAAAGGTGTATGGCGAGATTGATGTTGAATGTATTGCATTTTGAAACGATATTAGCTTTTATTATTAGCTTCACTGAAAACCCATTATTTGTATGATGATTTATGTTTGGGCCTGTATACTAATTAGACCTACACTATTGTCGAATTACTTTTTTAATGACAGTTTTTGTGCTCATAAATTATTTACTGTGCATTTATGTTACGTGTTCTAACTAGCACAGCTTACTTTACTTTAGATACAATTGACCCTTATATCAAGAAGCGTGATGCATAAATTAAAACTCTGTAATGCTATTATTAAGTTTACATTTCACATTTATGTATGGGGTGTCGGTCATACCGATTTCCAATTTATCTATTTTAAAATAGACGAATTTTTAACCTGACTTCGGCGCAACACCGTATTTTAGCAATAAATCACAGGTAAACGGTAGATTTGCTCAGCTTCCTATGAATACTAACTTGCATTGTTTTTCCAACATGGTGTGCCATCTTTGTGTGGATTCCTCTTCGTTTCTCAGATTGAGCAGCAGCTGGCTCCTGTTGATGGCAGCACTGGCTTTAGACTCAGCTCAACACGATAACCTCATAGTCTACGAACCTTCTTTACGTCCGTAAACTCTCAGCAGGAGTAGAAACGTAATCCCAGCACCTGCTATGTGGTATCTTCAAGGTTCTACCTTTTAATGTGCCTCGTAGATTCGGCTAGTGTGCGTGTGTATCATAAAGATAATACGAAGAGAGTTCAAATATAAATTATAATTTAATATTTATTCAAACACAAACACAATGAATCTAATGTATATCATGTCATTTTTCTACTCAGTCTCCTGCTATTTTAATAAACTGGTCCCATTTTTCCGGACGTTTTTCTATTTCACGAGAAAAAAATCTGTTGGCTGCTGTTACACCCATTCCTGAACAATTTCAATTACTTCTTCATTACAACGAGGTATTTTTCTCATAGAAACTCTTTTAAGGGCCTAAACAAATAAAAAACTGATGCAGCAAGGTCCTAAATGGAAGGTAAATGAGGCACCATGGTCCATTTCAAGAATCGTAGTCAGCGTGTGAATAGAGAAATGGGGTCGAGCATGATCCTGTAAGAAACAGACAGAGAACTCGCGTTTTTTTAAGTTACTCACTCCTACTGATATTTAATGCAGAAAAATATCCTTCGCTGTAATCGACGATCGTTTTAAATATTTGAATTTTACTCTGTCAGAATTCTCTTCTGTTGTCAATGTTTTTCGACGGCGAGAATGCGGTTCATTCTCAGCACCTTTGCAGCCATCTTTAAACGCTTTACTCCTTTTAACGCTCATGTCTGATAGTGATTGCGCATCAAACTCTTACACAAATTTCTTATGGTTTGATATCTTCGTTGATAAAAAATTTACTAATAATGCGTTGTTCGACGCTTAAATGCACTCCCACTTCGATCAAGCTTGCTAATTTAACAAAAATGAATTGTGGCGACTCAACGACTGAATGAAGTTAGGACTTTTTCCAGAGCATTAATTAATGTATACAACTTCTGTGCATGGATTTGTCTTTTGGCGCGCAATTCAAATTATAGTTCATATTTGAACGCCCCTCGTATTTTATTTACCTTTCCTGACTTTTACTTAGTTGCGCATGTATTCACTCAATAAAACGTCAGATTAGCACTTTTACTAGTAGTATTGTGTTTTGGTTGCCCCTTCTGGGAAAAAAACCTTATATTCTTTAAATCTCCCAGACAAACATTATATAATATTCAAACATGATCACATTACTTAATTTACATACTTAAGCAATACTATACCTACAATTCACTTTATTTTTGAGACTTGCATGTTTAAATTATTTAATTCACATTAAATAAATATCAATATATACTGCGCTGGCTATCATGAAGTTCTAATTACTAAATTTCATAGATCTTAATATAGTATCATTTTAATATCAGCAGAAGTATGTATTGTGAATGTACGCTATGACACAATTTTACTGCTTAAGCACTATTGGCACCACCTTAAAAAATAAATAGATAAACCTCTGTGTCTAGCAGTGGACAATGGTTAGCTGGCTGTCCTAATAACATTCTGAGCTTTTCGTCGACTGTGTATTTTTCAGATTATGCACTTGGAAATGGCCACATGCAAACATAAAGCTAAGTTGCACTTCTATTTTGTTTTACGAGTACCAGTATTGCAAAATAAAAAACTCTATGCCCTTGCTAGAGCAATTGGATGCTGAATTAGCATTACGATAGAGTATAATAAGCGTTGTAGTGATTTCCGCGGACTTTTATCAGATTTTATTATATTTTGTCCGTAATCATCACAAATCCATGTCAAGAACTTACTACTGTAATAAAGGGGAATTATGAACAGATTATTCAATTTCTTGTGCGAGTGGACGATCAATGATTAATATACAACATACGATTTTTAAAACTGAATAGAAAACTGGTCGCACCCAATTTTGAATTGTGATTTAGTTGATTTTTATTATTAGATTCTTTGACATGATAATAATGACAGCTACATTTAAAGGAACTACCTTTAAGAAATCCATTCCAACACTGACGAAAATACAAGTGCACCACATGCCTTTGTTGGAACAATCGCAAAACTGTGAAATCTACTTATGCCAGTATTTCAACTCTACTCTGTAGTAAAAAAACCATAGGGTAGCTTTCAGATATGTTCGGTTTAGTGCCAACACGAAGCAAGCAATTCTTTTACAAATAAGTACTCGATTAATTGTTTTAAAGTGACCTTGTATAACAGATGATATCGGAGGCGTAACATATGACATAACTTGCAACATCGACAATTTAAAAATACGCTTGCACATACCTCTTGACCTTTCAAGAGTGATCGATGAAAAATGGCCCATTCAGACACGCTTTGCGCCGGTGGACAGCACTTCAATTGTAAAGGACTCAAATGTCGTTTAGACAAATATTTACTGACGCTACATGCCACTGTCAAGACCAATATTGTATTCGCGTGGAAAATAAAATAAAATTTTTTTGCTGGCTCTTGCTGATCGTTGGAAGAACTGTGTTATATCAATGGAATCAGTTCAAGTAATCTTCTCAGACGATAATTTTCCTTGAATTAAATACGAATTCAGCATTAAATTGGAATTGAAAATCAATACCCATTGTAATACTAAGATTTTTGTAATGGCTTTGTTTAACTGAGGTGATACCTGATTATTTGGATTTTGACTGGACAAGGCATTGTTTAGGTATTATGAGATTGTCTCCTCCAATATTATAGTCGAACATAAATCTGCGATTATTACTCCGCTGCTACAATCATAGACAAGTTGGTTGTAGCCACGTTGCCAATTCACTGTGTTATTTAATGTTTTACTTCGGCCCGACTTGCAATATATTGCTTTCGTACACGACGATTTTTACAAACTTACAGTTTCTGCCGTAACCGCGAATAAGTCAAAATTATGTCAAGGTTTCGTAATACTTCCAAACCTTTATTAAGAGAGCAAAAGCAGTGGAGTTAAAGAAAAGTCGGAAATTAATAAAGGACGCGCATATTGTTCTGGAAAGCTATAAACATGATATCGCGAGAATAACCTATCCTATTTTGATTATTTGTAGCCCATTTTATGCGAAATATTATAGCAAAGGAGTAACTAGTTTTTGAACTAGATTGGTCGCTTTTTTCCTCGAATGAAGTCATCGAACCTGAGGTGGTGAGGTGGAATCTCGTTTCGTACAAGGTTTTTTAATGCAAAATTTTATCTTTTCTCGCCTTTAATTCTAAAATGCCACATTATCGTAGAGATCTCCCCCAGATGTAGTCTCCTCTAACGGTCATTGCTAACTCGATTTTAAACCGATTTTCCTCGTGCATGCTTTGCAATAATGATTAATTCCCGTCTCTTTTGCGAAGTATCTTTATCCCAAGTCGTCGCACATACAGTGCGATCATGTAAGTATATAACATAATATATTAATGGCTATACAACATTGAAAGGAGCGCACAACAGATAACGTAGACTACATGCGTCTTAAGGAGCGGGTACCCCAAAAAGCGCATGGCAAAACAATGATATAAAAATGATAACAACTTTAGTGGTTATGATAGTCCCAGAAATGATTCAAAGTTATAGGAAACTCAAACACAATATAACAAATTAGTCGAAGTCATTGATATAACAGAAAATGGGGGTACAAATACATTCGGGTAGGTTTCAGATGATAGTGATAAAAATGATGACGTACTTCTGTATACGTCCATTAATCCACAGAAAAATTTATCCAAGCAGTCGATGAAAAGCGAAGCTTCACCATAGAATAAAACCAAACCAAAGAAAAAAATGAAGACACAATTTGTTACAACTGAAAACCCGCAAGCAACAAGCAACAGCGTTAGGGGTGGGTCTAAGATAGAATAAAAGTAGGTACATTCGCGATAAGCAAAACAGCTGTAGCTAGAACGATATAGGGAAAAGTTCGTGTTACTCTTAAATGCGTCACGAGGTGTTTTGTCTGCTAGTGAGGTATTGGAAGAAGTTCATTCCGGAGGATGTTCTTCCCAACGATTGGAGATGTGCGTGTTCAGTTCCAGATATAACTCAACTTTAAAAACTTACTTTACTACAAGAAAACCGGTAACTGCACTTCGTTTTACAAACTAAAATCGCACAGTAAATTTAAGAACGGTATTAAGAAATCATTTATAAGAATGTATTTAAGCAGGCATCAGCTCAAGGCCAATATCAAACAAGTATAACAACTAAAACCTATCAAGTCTACTCTCTTGTGACTTTATTTCGCAATAAGAAGCTTTTCCATGTGTTCTTCTGGAAAGAAATTCCACAGAGAAAACGATATTGATAAAGCGATGCGCTTCTAACAGGAATACGCCCAAAAACTCATTACACAAGTGCAAAGCTTACAAACCCATACAAAATTGGTTGAAATTTACACATACAGTACAAAGGGGATCAACTTAGCTTGTGCAGTAAATCAATTCACGATAAGATGCGAAAATCAAGAAAATCTTCGGTCGCTAGGCACTAAGGGACAATGATGGCCCGATAATGACCAAAAGTTGGTGGTGACTGCTGGACTTCGATAAAACTAAAATGGGTAGCTTTAAAATCATCGACGGGCGGATTGTCATCATTCTACACGCGAAATAATGAGTGAAGGCAAACGTTCATGTCTATTTCATGTCTGTATTGAAACACTTTAGAGCACGAATGTACTAAGCAAGGATTGCCAACGTTTATACTAATTACTGACCCCATGACAATGATATTTTTGTTACCACTTAGAGCCAAGTAGTGATTGATGGAGAAACCCCTATGATTCTCACACAAAAAACTATGGAAAGACAGAACTATTATTTAAAAGGTCTATCAGGGTGTTCGTCATTGCCAAAGGACAAGGAACAACGAATACTGTTTACGTGTATTTGCAGCTTAAATCAACTTTTTTGGGTCAAACACTTGTACACTTTCCTGTACAGATATTTCGCTATCTTTGCCCTGCACGAAAACTTACAGAGAAAAAAGATCATGGAGCATGTAGCTATACTTTTTGATCCTGTTGTAGCGTAAACCCTGCCGTTGCAAATCTTATACTTATTTTCCCTTTGATGTTAGCTACCTTATTTTATAACGGAATACGTCTTACTTTAAACTCAGCTGGTGGATAAGGATATGTCAATGCAAGAAAGCTGCTGTAGTTCACCCCAGGTGGCTCAAAACACTACAAAAGGATACTCCAAGCTCAAATAAAATTTTTAAAAATTACAATTAGGATAAAACAAATATATACTGGTTTCGTAGACTTACATATAAAGCGAAACATCAAATCGAAGAACACATAAAATACGCATTTCTGGCACAAATGGTGATAATTAATACCATGAAAAGTACGGGTCATATTACTTAATTCTACTAGCAACTAACAGTTAACATATCCAGTGTATATAACGTTAACTCACATAAACTTATATTAAAATCAATAACAAAAGGAAACAAAAAATTGCACAAAAACCGCCTCTATCTAAAAGCCGGCTCTGCTCTCATTATTCACCAGACCTGGTGATAAAACTGGATATTTATGCAATGATCTGATGCTTCACTTCGTAAGTTTCCAGGTTTGCTTCCAACCACACCCAAAAAGTCCCCGCTTTGGAATGCGAGATGATGCGACGCTGTGCAGTTGCTAAATGTCCCAAAACTCTCATGCAAATAACCAACCATTGCTAACTGCATGCAGGGATGCAATGTATCAATTTCGCAGCTGTGGCAGACCTCTGACGTAGCTTGAAGACGATAAGCGTCACCTTGATAATTTTGAGCGAGGTTGTTAGTATGTAAGGGCCTTGTTGGACACCCAAAACCAGGATGATTTCAACTACGTAATTTCAAAGCTTGGGATTAAGATTCACTTTTGGGCGTTGTCCAGTCTGGCGGCAATAAGAAACCACCGTGTTTTTTTTTAAGTTTGCGTCACTAACGCCTGCACTTTTTGGCTGCGCATGTCGCACTCGGTATGTCGTTTTCGCTTTAGCTATGCCATTTCAAACAGGACCAACAATAAAATCTAAATTGCCACCAGCTCTGATTTGAATTAATTAAAACAAAGATTCCAACACCACTTTTTAAAGAAACCTGGCCAATCTGAGCAAGAGGTATTAAAATTTTTTCAAAAATCGGAGAAGATGCTACTCGTGGTAGCCTGGTAGAACGATTAAATGATGAAAAAGGTCTTACTTGTCGTTTATTACTACCGTATCAGTGCAAAGACAAACAAGTAGATGGTCAAATATTTTTATTATTTTTGGCTTAGCAATCGTCAAATTCGAATTGCCTGTCGAAAACATTAACAAAACCTACAATGAGCTAGAAATGATATTTCCCGAATACGTGCTTTCAAGCTCAAAATTCTCTTGGAAGTCAACATATGCTCGATAGTAACGATCAGGGTGACACTCCGAGAAACCCCAAAAGACATTGAAGCTTTTCCTCAGCAATTACAATAGTCTAGAAAAACAAAAAACCTAAAATAAGTGCTCGAGTCACTTCAGTGAGCGGTGGGAGGGTTATATACCGGTAGAAAAGATATTTCCGAGATAGTAAAACATATTGTATCAATGCTGAAAGCACGTAAGTCACGCCCGGTTGAGCAAAAGTAAAGCGGCGATAGCGACTTGCAGTGACGAAAACGCCGAGCTTAACGAAACAAAATGTACAGCTAGTTCAAAGCGTCGGTAGTGAGGGTCGATGGAAAAAAGGTTTTTCAGACCTGCGTTGACATGGAGCGTCTGCATACGGGATGCGGATGGTAATAAAATTCTACAGCACTGGAACAAGACTGCAAGGGAGTTTCAAATTTATTGGTTTAATATTGGAGATTTTTTAATCCTACAACATCGGAGGTGCTAATGTTCCCACAATGACGACCACACTACACTGAACGATAACACTCAAACCACACACATTGTGTTTGCGTCGCTAGCTGCCTAATTTACCTTTCCAACCACTTTTCCGCATTGATAAGAGTCAGTGGCGGCTCCAATATTTAAACTGCCATAACACCTCAATTATTGTCTACAGTTAAACTAAATATTAAGAAAATCATAGTGTTTTAGTACCTATTTTTAGCTGGAGAGCAGAACAACAGTTTTGATTTAACATTTACTGAGGGTGTTTTAAAGATTTTTGAAGACGGTCCTTCAAACTAAATCAGTGTTTTGGATTAGTTCAAATACGTAGACTTACTTCATCATCAGTTTAACAGTTGCCAAATCAAGGTGCAGAGGTAAAAACTTTAAAATATTTTTCCAACAGGATGCAAGACAATCCTGATTAGAAATACACCTGTTAAGCTCGTCGTAACGAATTTGGACACACATTCTACCTATTAAGGCAAATTGACAAATTCTAATTTTATTTTTTATGGTGCAACCTAAAACGTGCAGTTTAAAATGCAAAAATACTTATGATCGCACTGTACAATTGACATGTAAATCACCAACATTAAACAAGTTTGAACTATATCTTCAGTACTCAAGATTGTAAACTTAGAAAATGTCACCGTCGTTTGCTAATTCTTGTTATGTTACAAAATTTTTCAAAATTAATTGGTATTTCACGAAAACAAATTTATAAGTTTTTGCAATCTTAAGCTACATAACGTTGCAGTCGAATCAAGGTATGAAAAAGTTGCTGAAATTTCAGTCGTCGCATTTTACTGCTGGAAATTGCCACACAAGTTGGGAAAGAGCACGGAAAAAGTAATTACTGGCAGTTCAAATAAATGAGAAAATTAAAGTAATCCCAATTCTATATAGAACGACTCAGTTTTCGTATTTTATTTCCGAAGCTGCTTTGCAAGTTCACACTTGAAGAAATTTTAAGTTGGATTAAGGGAGTACAGCTTTAGACGCTATAATGGCAAACTTCATTTTTAACGTAATTACTATCACTTTGCGATTATTTATAATAATATAATAGAAGCTTTCAGAATCATCTGAAAAATATATATTTGGTAAAATAAGTATTTAATTTGATTTTAAAATTTTATAATATTTGTAAGGCGCAGATATTTCTACTGTCTGCAATTTGGAGTAACAGTAACAGGTTGAGAAATCAATCGTGCTGAAAAGCTATTTTATAGTTTTACTGGCTCATAGGCCGTGCCTCAAATGCGGTTTCGCGTCTGGAAAGAACTTTATCTAATAAGAAGATACACTGCCCTAGAGAGCTTCCGCCGTCGGCAAGAAAATAGATTTTCTACTCCTGCGGTGTAGCTTTCATGTCAGAAAACGCAAAATATGAAAGCTTAGAGCTATTTTGGACTAAAGACAGCTTGAAAGTTCTCTTGGCGCTTTGTATCGAAGTGGAAGTGATTTTTTTTTAGATTTCACTAGGGCTACTTTAAAATGCGGAAAGAAAAACTATACTGAACTTTAGTGAATATTTCTAGTTGGATAAGTGAGTAGATCAAAAAATCGTCTTATTTAGCTACAAACAGTTTTAAAAAATTAACAAGTTTGCAAACGATTCCATCGACAAACTATTTCAGCTAGTACGTAGTAGACCTAATCTGTAAAGAAGTTAATAACTTCAATAAGATATAGCTCTATCTCTAGTAAAATCTCATTGTAAGATATCTAAAAAGTAAATCTAAATGACATAATTAAATATTGTGTATTAGTCACACTGCCAGAAAGTTCTTACAGGAGGTTAAAGGAATAAAAAGGGCGAATTATTGTATTATTAAACGAATTTTTAGAGAGATGTACATCAAAAGTGTGGCACCGGTAAACATAATTATTACAAGAGTTCTTGTTTGGATTCAAGAAGTTAAGGCACATAAATTAAAAATTGCTGGAAGTTTATCTAGGAAGGCAGCAAGGTGGTGGGGCAAATTGATTTTAATGTTGACCATAACAATCTCCTTGAAGAGAAAATTTTAATGATATAGTATAGATGATTCACAATTTCATGGCTCTTAGAAGTATACAGCGATTCCGAATGAAGCTTATCTAACTATAAACGGGGAAAACGATGGAGATTGAATCGAATTTGAACGAAAATATTTAAATGAGGACGCGACCTCTGTCTGAAGTATGAAAACCCCCAACTGGTGCGAGAGTAAAAACATTTCAAGCAAAAAGTGTATTAATTGTTATATATCTTCATATTATGACTATAATACAGAGACTAACGCTGTTACAATAGCCAACCTTAACCCTAGAACTGATATGATATTTATGTATCCGAGTATTGCAATGTAGAAGCAACAAGAGCTCACTTACGTATTTTTGTTCAGATTATGTACCTATATATCTCGTCTATATATGAGGTGTGCATAAATTAGTTTGAAGCTTCACATACCGCTATTCTTTGGATAGTTTGAGACGAAAATGTTAATACAAAGATGCAGGATTGGTCTTCATGTCCTCTCACGACCAGTAGATAAAAAGCTTTTTCATTCAGATAGCGTACGTCTTATGTTCTACTTACTTCATTACGAAAAACTGTTTCGAATGTAAATTATGGCCCCATGCAACATTTCAGTATTATCACCTAACTTTGGTAAATCTGTACTCATAGCAAACGTGCTGAATTTAAACTACGACTTGTGCTTTCCATGAAAATACTTTCGTATATTCGTTTCAAGCTAGAAATAACCTACAATAAAATAGACAAATAGATATTTTTGCGCTTAACTAATGAAAATACTAAAGTGTGGGCTCACCACACCCCGCATTTCTAGTCCTAGGGTTAATGCCCAACTTTTTGCAAAAACAACGACAAAATGTTTGTGCTTGTTGTTAATGCCTTTTGGGGATTATGCCATACTAAAAATAAAATCTTTTAACCTATTAGATTCTAATAGTGACCGTATCGATTCAATGTACGCGTTACTATTGTGCCCTTAAAGATACATTCTTTTTAATGGTACTCAACGTCTCTGAGGTTTTTCCATTTTTGACAACGAAAATTCTGGAGATCTTGCTATATTAGGGCATTTCCATTTTCCATCCATGTATGATGTTCACTTGAAGTGAGCAGACGTCGGCGTCGGCTTGATTGCTCGATATTTATCATTCTAACTTTTCTAATACTATGTTATATCAAAATTCCGGGTGGAAATAGTGGTTACCGTATGACGCGTTCCAATGTCGATGAAGATGAAAATTTTCGTCAGCAACTTGAGGGTTTTTTTCATCGGACGAAACACTCATGGACAAACAAATGGCCCTAATGGTTGACAAAGTAGATGAACATTTGACCAAAAACAAATCAAACAGCTTGAAGAAAAGTTAGTTGCTACTGGGAAGTTGGAAGCTGCCGAAGAAGTTGTGGCAGCAGGTTAACAATATTCCACAAGGAATAGGCGATTCTTTGGTGTAGCAGAAAAAGAAGCCGAGGATCCGACAAAATAATAATAAACATCCGCCGTGATAAGTTTAATATTGATATATCTGCGACGGATATTGATTGCAGTCATCGGTTACTAAAAAAGGTTGACAATCACAAGCCAATCATAGTAAAATCTTACCGACAGTCAATAAAAACTAAAATCTTCAATTCGAAAAGAAACCTGGTAGGAACAAGCATTATCATCAGAGAAGATTTTACTCAAAAAAAGAATGAAGATCGTTAAAGCTGCTACCTGGAAGGATGGTAATAACACTGTTTTACAAGTAAAGGCAACATTTTCGTGAAAGCTGATAGCGTAATACATAAAATTGCGTGCTTGAGTGACCTTAACCTTTTCTCATAAATTTCGTTTTGATACAGTAGAATACCAATGTGTTGATTTGTTTTGCTTTTACTACTCCCACAGTCACGAGTGTTATTGTATACACAGTTTGTTATTGCAATTTTGTATTCGACAGGTACATAAATTACGAATTTCCTACTTTAATTTTCATTTAATTTTTGTTTCACTTTGTTATATATCTTCATTTATAATTTTTTCGAAAACGCCTTCAAAACTGAGTTTAAATTCAAAATCAGTTTTACTCTAAAAATACATACCCGCCTATGAAATAATATTTTAATTTAATGCCACAAAACACAAAAAAACATTTCTCTGATATGCAAACCAACAAAAACTGCATAGGTACTGATAGAACCTTTAGGCCCTGACCACACGGGGATTCCGTATCCGAGATTCAGTATGCGGGATACAGAATCTCGGTCTGTTCAGATGCGGCGACTGAATCTCAGACGCGGGCCTCCAGTCACTCGCAGTGCGGTGCTGTTACGGAGCGAGCATTGCTGTTCTTTGTTTCTGTCGAATTAGTCTAGATGTGCTGTATTTAAAGTCAGGGATTGGGCTCCACCAATCTAACAAATTTTTCATTGTCAAATAATGTACGCTTTATGATCGTTGTATAGTAAAAAACGCCCTGCTTATTCGATTTAAATAGAAACTCTGCTACGCCTATGATGATATCTTATGTTCTGGCTGGAAAAAGTAGGCGTGTCCAGGCCCTGGTACACGTGGATTTATATGCTCCATATGCTCCAATGGTAAATCGGTATTCGAGATACAGAATTTGTCGCCGGCGCCGGCGGCCGAAAAGGAGAGATAAGGAAAATCTGCAGCCAGATACTGTATGCATCGCTGAATGCCGTGTGAACAGCTCCATTTGAGCGCGTGTATTTTCGCGCATACTTTTGCGAGCCACAACACGCGATATCATAGGCGTAGCCGATTTTCTTCACCTTGTATTTAAATCGAATAATCAGTGCGTTCGTTACTATACAAAGATCATGGAGCGTACATTATTTGACAATTAAAAATTTATTAGCTTAGTAGTGCCCAATCCCTGTCTTTGAATACAGCACATCCAGACTAATTCGACAGAAACAAAGAACAGCAATGCTAGCTCCATTCCAGCACGACACTGGACTGTTCTCGCGAGTGACTGAAGGCTGCGTCTCAGATACAGTCGCCGCGTTTGAACAGACCGAGATTCTGTATCCCGCATACTGAATCTCGGATACGGAATCCACGTGTGTTCAGGGCCCTAGTTTACATCTGGTCACCAACGTACCTTATCAATTGAGGTAGGTAATAAGTTATTGACCGCATGTTTTTTTTGTGCAAGAATTTTGCAGTTTTAATATACTTCTATCGTTCACCTTTAATTTAGATTTACTTACCAAGAGATTCGTCAAATTTAGGGGAGATAATTAATTGAAAAGCTATACAATTAAACGAAAAACGATAAATAGAAAAGTTTTTCATTTTCGTGAGTTCTATCACTGGATAAAATTAGTGCATGGGCTTTTATAACACCCTGCATTCATATATTGCTATGTTTACAAAGAGATACCAATCGACAAAAGAAACTTTGAAGTTAACTAATTTATTTTTTTTTTTATTACAACATAGATATAACTGCAGTACAGGAGGTAATGTGGAGTGGAAAAGGCGAAATAGATAGAGAAAAATATAGTGTCCTAAGTAGCGGTGAAGAAAAACAAGGCAGCAAAGGAGTAGCATTATTTATAACAAAAAAAAGTCAAACAGAGAATACCTGATTTCATACCAATAAGTGGACGATTAGCAAAATTAAGAGTAAAAACAAAGAAAACGAGTTTAACATTCGTGAATGTATATGCCCCAACGGAGACAAGTGATGAAGATGAAAAAGAGAGCTTCTATGAAGAATTACAAAGAATCTGTGAAGAAACTACCAATCAAGGCAAAATAATATTGATGGGGGACTTTAATGCCCAAGTAGGGAAAGAAGACCACCTGAAAGAAGTACCTCAAAATAAGTACTATAACACCTGTGCCAAAAGTAGCAGGTTCTAAATCTGCTACTGACTATAGACCTATCAATTCTATGCCTTGCTTAGAAAAACTTCTTGAATCCGCTGTTTATGAGCAAATATCAAATTATTTCAATGTCAATAAGTTGTTTATGTCCAATCAATCTGGTTTCAGGGCGGGTCACTCTTGTGAATCGGCTTTGCAGTTTACGATATCTCATATTAAAGAAATGGTTGATGACAATAAGTTTGTTGTTATAGTTTTTCTTGATTTGAAACGTGCATTCGAAACCGTTGATAGACAAATTTTATTAACAAAATTAGAAAATTATGGGCTCTCTGACTTGGTTTTAAAATGGTTTCAAGAATATTTATTTGATCGATTTCAAAAAACTAAAATTAACTATACAACATCTCAACAACGGGCTATTAACAGCGGAGTCCCGCAAGGAAGCATCTTAGGGCCACTTTTATACCTTATTTACATTAATGACATTGATCTGTACCACTCATGTGACCTAATTAACCTATTTGCGGATGACACTTTATTAATGACTTGTGACAGGGACCTCGAAACTGCAATTGCCAAAATGAATACTGAATTGACTAGGATATCCACTTATTTCAATATTAATAAACTTAAATTAAATGTTAAAAAAACAAAAGCTATGGTAATTGGTAAAAGTACTCAAATTGTAGCAATTGATTGGACTGGTATTAATTTGCTGATTGACAATGTGAAAATTGACTTTGTAAAAGAATACAAATATCTAGGAGTTGTATTGGACAACACACTTTCTTTTGCCAAGCATTTTGAATATACAGTTAAGAAAATTAGTAAAAAACTATTTTTTTTCACTAGAATTGCCAAAATGACTTCTTTTCAAGCTAAGGCAATTATTTACAACACCATTATTCAACCACATTTCGATTATTGTCCTTCAGTGTTGTTTTTATTAAATAATTCCCAAATTGGTGTCCTCCAGAAGCTGCAAAATAGGGGAATGAGAGTTTTACTATCCGTAAATAGATATACTGCAATTAATAGTATGCTTTCCGCTTTGCAATGGTTTTCGGTATCTGAAAGGCTCAAATTTTTAACCATGACATTTATTTTCAAGATAGTTAATGGACTCCTTCCAAGTTATTTTGATTCTTTCGTCTTATACAATAAGGAGGTTCATAACCACTTTACTAGGCAGTCAGACAATCTTCACGTATATCGCTCATCTTCTGTAAGAACTAGTAACTCTTTGGTAAAAAAAGGATTTATTCTGTTTAATGATTTGGATAATGAAATCAAAAATGCCGTTACTGTAAAAGAATTCAAATATAGATATAAAAATCGGTACATGTTAAGATAAAACTTATTATATTGAAAATAAATTGCTGTTGTTTTATTTTGTAGTTATGATATACACCCATCAGTTGCTCAATGTATTAACTAATTTCTTTTTTGTTAAGCCGTTAGATTGTTTGGTTTATTGTAACATATAATGTGTAAACATTGAATAAATAAACGTTTATTATTAAAACAAGTATGCGGAAAAAAGACAGCCCACGAAATCACAAACGATAACGGTTATAGAATGTGTCACCTAGCAGCGGCATTAAATCTCTTTGTTATTACAACTAAATTTGAACACCGTAGACACCACAAAGTAACATGGAGACATCCAGCAGAAAGAGTGGAGAACCAGATAGATCATATCTTGTTACCAAAGAATAAAATGCAGTTGATCAAGGACGCAAGAACCTACCGAGGGGCAAATGCTGATACCGATCATTATTTAGTCATAGCAAAGATGAATGTAGGAAATTTTGTAAGAGAACCCGAAAAAAAGTGGCGAAAAAGAAAATGGAACACAGCAAAGCTACTAAAAGAAAAAACAAGAGAGGAATATTCAGAGCAATTTTTACAAAGGACAGAACCAAGAAAAACAACAGAAATAGATTTACAATGGAACCAATTAAAAATGAACATATAGAAAAAGCCAAAAAAACTATTGGCTTTAAGAAATCAGAAAAGCTAACAAAAGAATGGTACGATCAACAGTGTAGAAAAGCAACGGAAAAGAAGAATACAGCAAGAATGAAGTGGTTGAATACAAGAGAAAAAGTAGACCAAGATCGGTATAAAGACGAGAGAAACATAACAACCAAACTATATAAGCAAAAGAAGAAGGAATGGATAAACAGGAAATTAGAACAGATAGAAAGATACAAACAAAAACACATCAGACTTTTCTACAGCGGAATAAAAAGAACAAAATACAAACCAACTGTGAAATCAAGAGGGATGAAAAATACAAAAGGAAAAATGATGTATGAAGAAAGCGATGTGAAAGGAATATGGAAAGAAGACTATCACAGTCTACTAAGTACAGATAACCAACAAAAAAACGAAAATGTAAACCCAAAAGAAAACGGCGATGACGAAGAAGAAATCATAAGTAAACCAACTCTAGAAGAAGTTCAGAGCGCTATTAACAGCACAAAAAACAACAAGGCACCAGGAAGTGACAACATTGTCGCTGAACTACTAAAACAAGGAGGTAAAGAACTACACAAACAGATCCACTCCCTGATATTAGAAGTATGGGAACAAGAGGAGATGCCGAAAGATTGGAATAACGGAGTAATAATGCCTGTATACAGAAAAGGTGACAAAGGGGACTGCGCAAACTACAGAGGTATAACCTTATTGAACACGACATATAAAATATTCTTAAGAATTTTGAACAACAGACTCAAGTTATATGCAGAACGAATCACAGGTAGCTACCAACAAGGATTCAGACCAGGTCAATCAACCACCAATGCTATCCACATAATGCAACAAATTTTGGAGAAAGCAACAGAATTCGACATAGACTTATACTTCGTATTTATCGATTTTAAAATCTCCTTTGACTCTGTAGATAGGCAAAGAATGCAGGAAGTGCTGGAAGACCTTGGTATCCCAAGGAAACTAGTAAATTTGGTCAGAATGACACTGAAAAACACAGAAGCAGTTGTACAAGTAGAAGGAGCATATACAGATAAATTCGAGATAAATATGGGGCTAAAGCAAGGAGATATAGTATTAGCCACATTATTTAACCTGGTGCTTGAAGGTATAGTCAGAAGAGCAGACTTACAAGGTACAATAATTAGTCGACGAGCACAAGCAATAGCATATACAGACGATTTAACAATAATTGCCCGGTCCAGAAATGAACTAAAAGAAAAAATCGACAGCATAGATATGGAGGCAAAAAAGTTTGGTCTAAACATCAACGAAAACAAAACCAAGTACATGCAGCTCAAAAGAAATAAAGAAAACATAGGAAATGCACTACAAATAGGAAGTTACAGTTTTGAAGTCACAGACAAATTTAACTATCTAGGCACAATGATCAGCATACGTGGAGAAGGAAAAGTGAAAGATGGCATTCAAAAGGGAAACAAAGCTTATTTCATCAATAAACCACTTCTTAAAAGTAAAAACTTCAGTAAGGCCACTACAATTAAAATTTACAAAACACTGATAAGACCAATTGTAACCTATGCAGCTGAAACAATTGCACTAACAAAGAAAGAAGAAGACGAATTGAGATGTTTCGAAAGGAAAATCCTGAGAATAATACTAGGCCCAGTTAAAATGCAAGATAATGAATCAAGACAAATGATGAACCACGAAATAGATAAAGAAATTAAAGGGGAAGACATAGTACGGTTCATAAAAGCGCAGCGATTAAAATGGCTAGGTCACATCATGAGGAGCAGCCCTGATGACCCCATAAAACAAATTACGGAGTGGAAACCCATAGGAAACAGAAGAAGAGGCACACCTCGAATTAGATGGTGGGACATGGTAATGGCAGATATAGTGGCAATGGGGATCAGAAACTGGAGGGGTGCATGTAAAGATAGGAAAGTATGGAATAAAATCACTGAGAACGCCAAGTCCAGTAACAAGCTGTGAAAACGTGAAAATAGAGGAGTGATCCACCTCAAACCAGGATCGTGTATCCTTCGTCAGAAGGGGCTATAATCCTTCGGGATTTAGAAGCCGAAAGAAGAAGAAGAATTTTTTTTTTTTTTTAGAAATAAGGGCGATACTGAGAACTCAGGCTTTGAAATTTTTAACAACAATTAATAAATTATTTAAAAGGTAGCAATAAGCTTAATATTAAAAATTTCAATCTGAAAAAAAGTGTTTTATTATTAGAAATGTACAACAATTATGCAATTAAAACGAAATGTATAAGGTAAAAACCTACAACTGAGTTAAAATCAATGCAAAACTATTTCGAGCAAGGAAACAACAATTTGAGTTGTAATCTTAAATGAAGCATACCTACAACAAACACTCGTAATAGGGTTTATATGCGGTCGAGTCATAAGACTACATTATGTGCGAACTTAAACGATAGTGGCTGAATTAATGATAACGTAGTGCTACGCATATGTTAGTCGATTAGCAGGAACAGTTGGTAAAGCACGAGCAGATCGCAGAATACCTGGAGATCACGATGGCATCTTTACAAAGTACCAATACGATCATCCAAAGGTGCACGCATTTATTTCTGTAACGTTGTCTTTTAATCATAGGCGTTACTTTTTTAAATGTCACCGTTATCACTTTATTTTTAAATGATTTGAAAAAAAAGAACACTACTGACAATAGCCAGTTATAATGTATAAAAACTGAAGAAATTGCCTTCGTAACGAAAGACCTTGCACCTTTGGATGATCACAATTGTACCTCCAGACGAATCGGTCGGACTAGCTTTCTAGCAATTTACAAAATTTTAAAAGTACCAGGCAACTGAAACAGGGCCATGGTGAAGGTGTTGATGTAACCCTGTAAGTAAACAAACCCATAAAAAGCGGAAAGATGAGTTGGTTAATTCTACTTTACATGCTGAAACCCGATAAACTCCGACCTGCAGGCCGATTTGCGTTATAACCAATAAAGGTATTTACCTGAGGGGTCGATTACAGCTCCGTCTTTTAGTGACTAACTAAAACGTAGAAAAATTTTAAGATTACATGGACATTACATTGTTAATTAAATTGTAAGTTTTCCGCTTTTTTGTGTATATCGCGCACAAATGTATTAATTTTTCGGTGGAGCCAAATGGCGTGACCCGCTTTGGTTTTGTTTATAAGCGCCATTTAGATCAATGTGACAAAATTATAGCGCACGACAGCCAGTTTAGAAAAACATTGAAAAACGTTTTTGGTGTAGGCTAATTTCAAGTATAAAAACAAATTGGGGAAATTTTAGCTACACTTCGAAGTAAATACGTAAAAATTATATCGTTTTGAGGCTTGAAATTTTAGAAAATTCTGAAGTAACTTTTGTTAAAAATTAAATATAACTAAAATTAAACCCTATAGGTATCAGTGAACTAAGACAATGGAATTTTGTGTCAATTAAACCAGTTTCAAAGACATTACTATATTATTTCAAGAGTTTGGGTGAGTGCGGGGGTGTACGTTAAAGTCAACTAAAGCTAATTACCTGGCACGAATTCTAGGCTAGGTTCGGTGGTTTCCAGATATTGCGGGGACGGTGCTGCCGGTAAATACACCATCAACCGTAACTCAAAATACCAACAACAACCATTTTACCGACAGATGCAGAGCTAGGCTAAATGACGGCTTCCACGTCTATCAGCAGCAATGTGCGTTAGGCAGTGACGTAGCACACAGTAGGCGAAACACGTTTTTCTTATGTAGATTATCCCGCGGAATTGTAAAGTGTTGTCAAAAACTGTTAATTATTCCCTTTAAGAATCAAAACTCATAGTTATTAACGTAAGTGGTTAGTCTTTTGATCTTTTCTTTTAAATCCCTATAAACCCACAACATAGATAGAAAACTGATGTTTGTGGTTAGGCAATTAAAATTTTTTTTATCAAATTTGTTATTTATAAACCCTGAGATACAAAGTTTTACTTATTAAAAGTTTCATGCTTAACCACATAGAATTGTTGGAACGTAAACAAGATCTGTTTGTGATATCTTGATTAACAAAGCATCTCCCAACATTTTTCTGAGCATTTACAGTTAGATAAGTTAAATATAGCCCAAATTTTATGTATAGCAGCAAGCTCACCAGTATTTATTTTTATGCAGTCAGTATCAGTACTACAAAAAAAAATACGACAACTTTAATCTCCATAAGAAAATAAAAGAAACTCTAGGAATGTATAAAAATAAAACAGTCAACAACTTGGTAGACGAAAAAAACGATATAGTGATAGATACAAATCAAAAAATAAAGATATGGAAAAAATACATCGAAACCTTATTTGAAGATGATCGGCCAAACATACCAAATATGGACGGAGCTATATCAGGGCCAAACATTCAAAAGGACGAAATAGTGAAAGCTATAAAATTATCAAAACCCGGTAAAGCGACAGGTCCGGATAATATACCAACGGAAATTATTAAATTATTAGATGACAACGGTATTAATGTACTATGTGAACTTTTCAATGTAATATATGACTCGGGTATTATCCCAGAAGAGTGGCTCAGGTCTACCTTTGTTGCAATACCTAAAAAAAGAAATGCAAAGACATGTAGTGATTATAGAACTATAAGTTTAATGAGTCACGTACTGAAAATTTTCCTGAGAGTGATACACGAAAGAATATATCGTAAATGTGAAGAAACGCTGAGTGAAAATCAAATTGGCTTCCGAAATAATTTGGGTACAAGAGAAGCGTTGTTTAGCATCCAAGTGCTCGTACAAAGATGCAAAGACATGAACAGAGACGTATTCCTATGCTTTCTGGACTATAACAAGGCTTTTGATAAGGTAAAACATACAAAACTAATTGAAATTCTAAAACAAGCAGGCTTAGACGATAAAGATATCCGCATAATTACTGAACTTTATTGAAACCAAAAAGCTGCAGTAAAATTCGAAGAACAAGAATCAGAATATATAGACATCAAACGAGGGGTGCGACAGGGTTGCATATTGTCGCCATTGTTATTCAATATATATTCGGAAGCAATATTTAAAGAAGCCCTATACGAAGCGGAAGAAGGAATTGCGGTAGGAGGAGAAAAGATAAACAATCTGCGCTATGCAGACGACACAGTTCTAATCGCCGATAGTGAGCAAGACCTACAAGACCTTACAAATAGAGTCGAAGTTAGCAAGGAATACGGACTCACACTCAATACGTCGAAAACAAAAGTTATGATCATCTCAAAAACAAACCTACACCCAAATGTACAAATCAGAGTGGGTAATACCCCGTTAGAGAGGGTAACATCGTATAAATATCTAGGGTGTATGCTGAACAACCAATGGCACGACATGCAAGAAATAAGATCACGTATAGAACAAGCAAGAGGCGTATTTATTAAAATGAGAAGTTTACTGAGCAATAAGAACTTAGACTTAAAACTGAGAATTAGAATGACCAAATGTTACATTTTCCCTGTCTTATTATATGGTATGGAGAGCTGGACGTTAACGAAATTGATGTGTACAAAGCTACAGGCGTTTGAGCTATGGATATACCGTAGAATAATTAAAGTTTCCTGGGTAGAACGTGTTACAAATGCTGAAGTTCTCAGAAGAGTTGACAAAGAAGTAGAAATTATAAAAACAATAAAGGAAAGAAAATTAGAGTATCTTGGACATGTAATGAGAAACCAACGCTATCGCCTTTTACAATTAATAATGCAAGGAAAGGTAGAAGGTAAAAGATCAGTGGGAAGAAGGAAAACGTCCTGGATGAAAAACCTACGTGAATGGTATAATACAAACACTACCTCACTGTTCAGAGCAGTCATGTCGAAGAACGAAGTAGATTCAATGATAGCAAACCTCCAATAAGAGATGCATCTGAAGAAGAAGAAGTATCAGTAGATATAGTACAATAACGCTAGGGTTTAATCTCAACGTAAAGAGAAAGTTCTACCCAGCGACAAACAGTTTTTCACAAATATCTCATTAACTATAAAGATAAGCGCAAACTTTACCTTATACACATATTAATCTGCGTTTAATTTACAACAAAAATGGTCTTACGTATTTTTGCGTTCTAGTCAAGGATTATGGAGCTATGAAGGGGGTAAACATGTCATTATTTTCTTTAGTTGTGTCTCACTAATTATTTTCCCCTCAATTACTTTTTGTGCTACTGCTCCTATTGCAAATGGCTCATCACAATTTACCTTTTCATCAGCCACTACCCATGTTGATAAGGAAGGCAGTTCAAGGGGTTTCAAAGACGGGTTGTTCTCCTCGAACCATGAAATGAGAGTTTGCAAGTATTTGGAACTCCTTTTCTTATTTGTGTCAAGCAGTCAACATGTTCTAAACAAACACTGTTAACTTCTGTAAATGCCTCCATCGCCTCATCAGCCCTAGAAAAGGTTGGCATGGAGTTAACACACGTCGCAATAGTTGATGGTGTTATTCCTCTTCCTTTGGTCAAACCACCACTACTTTTGAGTGATCTCATCAGCACCTGCTCTATGGTCATCTCAGTCTAAATTCCAGACCAACACTTCTCAGTACGTTGGACGGTATCCACTCCTTTCAGCCTTGATAAACATTCGAACTAGTTCAACCATTTCGATGAGCTGAATCCATAGTTTTTGCGTTCGTCCTGATTCCTTTGAGTGTTTTAGCTGCTCATCCAACATTTGCACAAAGTTCTTCACAACCGTGGACTCAGCGGTTTCATCAGGCGGTGCGCTGCCAATTGCAAATGGTGAGTAGATAGCCTTTAACTCATCCTTGCCTACAGTTTGAGAAGCCTAATTTGTCTTCAGAAATACGGTAATAAGAACATTTTCAACTAGGCAGTGAGCATGCACTTGGAACAATTGGAGCGAATATTATGAGTTCATAGGTGTCATTTTTACTTTTTTTCCAAACAGAAAAAGTTACATTTGTACCCCCTTCTTATCTCCGTAAGCCTTTACTGGAGGGCAAAAATGTATGAGACCATTTTTATTGTAAATTAAATGTAGATTAATTTTGTGTAAAATAAAGTTTGCGCTAAAGCTCATAGTTAAAGAGATATTTGCGAAAAACTCTTGAAACCTACCATTTTACTATATTTCCAACCCCCTCACGTTTAAACCCGACACGCGAGGTCGTGCAACTTCTTACCACTTACTAAGAGGAGAGTACTAAATAGTTTGCGGCAGGGTAGAACTTTTTTTGGATGTTCGAGTTTCGACAGTTTTTGAGCTATCTTTACTGTACTCATAAGAGTTTCGTTAATTATTGAGTGGTATTAAAATTATAAGAGGGATATTCACGGCAATATATTCTGTGCTGCTATCTATAGACAAATCGTTAATCTATTACCATATAATATGATTGTTTAGTATTGTAAAAATACATTGAAAATATTTAATGGTTCGTGAAAATATCAGAGCAGTACATGCTAATGTACACTGTACAGTCGTTATCCCTGAATTAAAAACATATTCAAATAAAAATTGATATTTTAACTGTATCGTAAACGTGGGTGAATATAAATATTTTAACTTCAGTTGCGATCATCAACCGATCGCTCTGGTGGGGGTGTTCATATTTACATAAATAATGTTTTAAACTTTCTACTGTTTATAATCCTGACCAGAGTACGAGTACTACAAACTATATCGCGATGAATTTGAAAATTCTTGGCCTAGATCTATACTTACTCTGTATACCGGGTGTCCGTTCTCAAAGTCGAACATAGGCGATTAACATTGTATTGAACGTTTTCGCTGATTCCTGCTCGCCAATTCAACTTACAGGGAAGGTAATGGTATCAATGGAAAGATAAAATTATTACGCATCAAATGATACCAATAATAATATTCAACATGTGATTTTTATTTTTAAAATACTAATTTAAAACTTGGGAATTTTTAAATATGCCATGCCTTGCTTTTCAAGTTCGATGGCATTTTTCAAAAAAATTGGTAATTATTTGGTTTAAATCAGGTATTTTCTGTCAACGTTTGTTAAAATTATCTACAGAAAAATTAATTATTTAAATGAAGAACGAGTGAATGCACTGTTAATTGCCTATGTTCGACTTTGAGAATGGACACCCCGTATATATGATTTTTTGGGCAATTTTAATATTGAGTTTTTGAAGCCTGGGCACACGGTTAGAGTATATTGCATAATTTTTTGGAATCCCTTGATTTAGATCATATTATTAATCAACCTACGAGGATAACAAAAAAACTAGCGTTTTGTGATAAACGGTCTAACGTTGCGACTAAAAGTTTTCGATATTTAAAATAAATTGAACTTCATTTCTTTCATGCTGACTTACAAGCTTTACCTTTTCACCACATGTTCCAAATGACATGTAGATGTAATCTTACAATGTTTTAATACTTTAATTTTAGAGCACTTTGAGACAAATATGCCCTTCTTAAAATGTGTAAATTAACTAAGTTATGTTCCTTGGCTAACTGAAAATTTTAAATATCTTATATTTTTAAATAAAGCTAAAGCCAAATTTGGTAAAACTAAATTACAGTAACACTGAGAATACTACAAATCGTTGCGTAATTTAACTACACTCATCTTCAAAAACTAAAAAAGACATAGTTTCGTTTCAGATCAACTGGTCATGATAATCATGCTCTGTGGAAGCATTTAGATATGATAGGTGTTGGTAAAGAAAAACATAATGAGCTACCTGGTAAACTAAGCGATCCTAATAAAAATAATAATTTTTTCGTAAGCTGTGCCCTCAAGGTAAATAATGTCAAGCTGTAGTCCTCGATATGAATGCAGAAAATACCAACCTAACTTTAAAATTTAGTTTTTATTCAGTCCAAGTCAATATAATCTTAGAGTTTATAAGAAAAAGTAAGTCAAATGCCTTGGGCACTGCTAACATTAATATGTCTATGACAAAAATTGTCCTTTCATTATCCCTTTTGCTACTCATATAATTAATTCGTGCATTGTTCAAAACTTTTTCCTGCAATGCGATTATAAAATTTACCTAAAAATAAGGAGCTCACTGACACTAAAGGCTTACGGCCTGTTTTGCTTTCTGCTCTGTCTAAGGTATTTGAAAACTTTATTTGTACTCTAATGATATCAATATCAAAAATCACAATTTATTTCAATGTGACTTAGATCTGGTTACGGCTATGGAACAGATTTACTGAATATTCTGAATGCCATTGACCAATGGAAGATCGCTGCCCCTGTCCTATTAAATTACAGCAAGGCATTTGATACAGTCAATCATAACACCTTAATTACCATCCTAGAATATTTAGGTGTTGGCAGTAATGCTATTACATTAATTGCAAGTTACTTATGAAATCGTCGGTAATCTGTTAGATTAGGTAATGATATTTTAGTATTACTAGAAGTAACACAGAAAGTTTCGCAGAGCTTAATTTTCGGTCCCCTTCTGTTCTCGATTTATATTTTTGTTTTTATGCAGCGCGTTAGATTTCCTAACGTTCATATGAGAATGATACTGAGTTATACTGCAGTAATATTACAGTTGTAACTGCAAATAAAAGTACTATAGGGTCGTAACAGGATTAATCGTCGCTACTACCTGGAGCAAGATTACTGGGTTACTTGATTAGCTAGAGCCACCGGTGAAATCTTAAATTAAAAGAGCCAGTGTTGGTTTGTGATATTCAAGTTAGTAGGTATGGGAAAAACTTTTTAGGGCACCACCATAGTGGCCGGTGATCTGAAGGGAAGGTTTCGCCATGAAAAAATATGCGCGAAATCGAATTTACTTCGCCTCTGTTTACTTTAAACAGTAGCTTTCCCACCTGCGAATATGAGCACTGAATTTTGCTTTATAATAAAATAAATAAAATGCAATCTAACATGGTTATACTAAGCACACCAAGATACATATGGTTACGTTGGCCACAGCTTTAACAGCTGAGACCCGTATGAAATTACCCTTAAAGATTATACTTAACGCATGATGACACGTCGCAATACAAATTAAGAAAAGTAGTACTGGTGGGCGGTCGACAAGTCAGCAACCGATTGGGAATGCACTGCATTAAGTTCAGCAAGTGGTCATCATTTAAATACAGGATGTCTCGCTAAGTTCTCCCGGCACTTAAGGAGCATGTTCTTGAGATTACTTCAAGCAAAAAAGTGCATATGAACATGTGTCTTATTCTCAGATTTATTGAGCTATACACATTTAAAACTAAATTAATCTTAAATAATTTTTATTTCTGACATCAAAAATAACAAAATAAATGCAGAGTAATAATTTAAAAGAACGTAGTCATAGATGTTCAAAAAATCCACCTCCTACTTCAATGCATTTAGAAGCACGCCTGTGAATACCAGGCGTTCCATTCATTACCTTAGCATGGCTGTCTTGTATTTGTGCTGCAGCGTTCAAAATTCGCTAGATTAAAGCCTCGCGTGTTTCTACTTTCACTTTGCACACCAACTTCTTCATCCAACCCCATATGTTGTAATCTAGGGGAGTTAGATCTGGAGGTCTGGCCGGCCAATTGTGTGGCCCAGCTCGACCAATCCAGCGCCCAGGGTAATGTTTATTTAAGTGGACAACCACCATCCTGGGAAAGTGAGGAGGAGCTCCGTCATCTTGGAAGTACATTCTCAATCGTGTTGTCACGGGTACGTCATCCAGCAATTCCGGCAATTGTTCTTCCAAAAATTTCAAATAACGTTGTGCTTTAACGCGGCCTTCAAACATAAATGGCCCTATGAGCTGATCGTATAGCACACCACACCACACAGTAACACTAAGTTGGTGTTGAAAATTACTTTGCACGGTGGCATGAGGGTTGATGTCCGACCACTCGTGAACGTTATAAGTGTTGTTAATACCATCTCGAGTGAATTGTGCCTCATCGGAAAATACTGCTGCCATACAACTGACGATTGTTATTTAACCATCTACCTAGGTAAATCTTCTGGCTTCAAGTGTTGAACATACTGCACATGGTATGGATGCAACAAATTTTATGCATTGTTTTCCATATCCTTGCTCTAGGAATCCCTAAAGGTGTGGACAACCGTCGCGTACTAACACGGGGACTGCGCTCGACTATGGCAAGGATGTTCTCCTCGTCAGCAACATCCTGATGAATAAATCGTTCGTACTAAATGCTAACGCTCGGAAGACATCCAGTTTCTCCGAGAGCATGAAAAGTTGCGGTAAAAGTTTTTGGAGATGGAATACGACGATTTGGATAACGTCGTTGATACTCATCTGCAGCCGCAGTAGCATTTCCGTCGCAATTACCCAAAATATACACCACATACTCAGCAGCCACTAAACTGAACGGCATTGTACACACACGAATTATAACTGTTACAATGCTAAACCACACGCCTGTCAACGCTGACAGTAAACAAATTCCTTTGGTTTTATCTAATCGTTTGTTATTTTAGAAATAAAAATTATTTAGTTTGAAATGTGTATAGCTCAATAAGTACTGAGAATAGGACACATGTTCATATGAACTTTTTTGGTTGAAATGATCTCAAAAACATGCTCTTTAAGTGCCAAGAAAACTTCGAGAGACACCCTGATTATTTAGAATGGGCGATAGTATGGCCGATAATATACACATGCAATAGTATTACACAATACCGTAGATGTACTTAGTCTGCAAAACTTCAAATTACTGGCGGTTGAACTAGCAGAGTCGGACAGCATTCTGGGCGGTCTTGAGATCGACAGGTCTCGGACCGGCAAAACCAAGAAATGGATTGATGGCACTGATACAGGAATGGAGTCGAAGAAGGGCCATGGGGCGGAATTTGCTGAAATAATTGTGGAATCCGACACGAATTCGAAGTTGAAGTTCTATGATACACCAACGAATCGTGAACAGAACGTCAAATAATATTTTGCGTGAGAAGCTGATATGTTGCTATGGAATGGGGAATTTTAGTTAATTTGCCTCAGAACTTAAACCAAACAAAACCATTTGAAAACTAGACATAACAATGCATCAATAAAATAACTACCACCTACCTTGAGACGACTATGTTTACTTCCGGTAGTTCGGTTTAACGTCGCTCACTTACATTTTTAGCTTATCCTGATGGATACCATTAGGCAGGGCCCATGAGACAGCATATACAACTGCGATACCCTTCTGATTACCGATGTCTTCCTGTTATGGATGACTCTGCAGGTAACCGCCTGAGCCGATTAATGCGCAACTTACTCGCCGAAGCCGCAGCCGCTGGACAAGTTTGGCCTAACTACTGGTACTGCGAATTCACCCTCAACTGGCCAGCTCTAGTCCATTTAATGAGTATCCATCGAAGGTTACATTCGCTTACATTTTACCCATTAGAGCGCTCTGCTACATCGTTTGATTGGTTGACCACGAAGGCTACTTTTGTGCACCTCTACTCCATCTCCTGGCACCGTCTGGCGGCCCCAGGATTACCCAGAAGGTCTGGAATAGCGGAACAGGACGTTTGGGCGCCGGCGGTTAGGCGCCAGCGATTGGGCGACGGCGTTTGGGCGCCAGGCGTTCGGACGCCAGGCGTTCGGGCGCCAGGTGTTTTGGCGCTAGAAAAATGTTAAATGGACTGAAAATAAAATGGGATTCTTATGTTATCGGGCCACGCTTTTTGAGCCCAGCACGGGCCAATTCGAAATTTTATATATGTATCATAGTCCAGTAGCAGAGTACGAAAAAGAAGCCTTGTCCTGCAAAAGGGGTAGTTTACATTTTTGTATATGTTTATCAGTTCGAGGTCTTAATAACAATACCAAGTTTTCCAACATTTCAAGTTGCCGGTCGTGCTGCAATCTTGAAAAAACTGGCGCTCTAAACCAGTTTTTCCAGTTATCTCCTTAGCAGTTCATTCTAGGATGGCAATAGTTATTATTAATATTATAGAAGCCAGAATTTTCTCCAACTTTTTAACAAATTTTTTTGTAAGTGAATTAAATATCCACAGAGCTGATTTCTTCATGATTATTGTTTATGTTCGAACAAAAGTTAAAGAAAATTATGTCTTCTATATAATTTATAATAGCTATTTTGCTCCTAGAATGCACTGGTAAGGAGAATGTAGAAACACCGGTTTTGAGCGCAATTTTGTTAAGATGGCGGTGTGAGCGGCGGCTGAAAAAGTTGTAAAACTGGGAATATTGATTATAACCCCAATCTCGTAAATATATTCAAAAATGCAAACTACCCGACCTTCTGCAAAAGGGTAAAACGACTTTACTACTGGTCTATTACGTTGGTTAACAAAAAATTAATGTAGATACAATTTCACTTTCAGTCCATTAAACATTTTTGATACATTAAATCTTTATACTGAGTAATAAATAAATAATACAAATAATTAAGTAATGATGAAAAAGGAACTTATATTTAGTATACAAAATAAACAAAAATAAAACTAAATCCATGACATGTTACAGCTACAAAATAAAAAATAAAACGATATAAACTGTATGTATTTTCAGTCCATTAAAAGGTTATTGGAAAATTATAGTAAAATTAATGTAGCGCTTTTGTTTTCATGAGAGTCTTAAAAACATTATTATTTTTTATTATTACTACGTGTAATATTTCGACCAACTGATTATTAAAACATAAAGTTGGCTATCAATTTTTCGTTATCTTAAGCGGTAGAGCAACTGTAATATTATTTTTGAACTCCTTGTTGAAAAGTGTTTCAATGATGTTGCAGTTAAGAATGTCTAAGTTTATTGATTTTCCATTAAAAAAAGAAAAATGATTTTTTTTCGATATTTAGAAAACTAAAAATGATAGGTTAAATTTCTTTTCAGAATATTAATCAGAACAAAAATACACAACTTTGCCTCAATTCAATAGACTTATTATCTCAAGACAACTGAGATTCCCATACTTAAGCACGAAAAACGTTATTTCATGAAAAAAATAACTCAGTAATATTTTGTACCTTTGTTTGCGAAATAAAACATTCACGTTATTCTGTATTCCTATTATGCCATTGTTTCCTTATTGTCTGACACACTTAAATATACAGGAAGCATAAACGAACTATTTGAGTACAAAATTAGGACAAGCAGTCCTAATTTCGGACGGTTATTTTTTTCTACTAAATAAGTATATTATTAATTTCTTTGTTGTAAAATCGCCTATCTAATAACCCACTAGTAACAACCCTCAATTCTGTTAAGCAACTTTTTCTACAGTTAAATATCTACAACTAGATTTCCTACAACAACGTCCGAAATAAGGGACCCCTCCAGTAATTTTAAATCTAACATTTTCCGATTGCAGTAATCTTATTTGCTTTCTGTGCACACCAGAGCTTGCAAATAATAATGGGTATCTAATGACTTCAATTATCACAATTTAAAAATTTGGTTAACTACAGTGATTAGAAACAAAAACAAATTATGCCCAACATTTCTTCTGGATTATCTCGGATATACACTAACGATGTGTCTCCTTAATTGCTTTCTGACCAAATGGCAAAGCTTGCAAATAATAATAGATAGGTAATTAATTCAATTATTAGAATTACAAATTTTAGGCGTATTACCCTGACAAAAACAATAATAATTAAAATATTTTGGAGAATAATATGAAATGTTGAGGTTGATTATGGAGGGTAAAATAAGGGGCAGAAGAAGGATATCTTGGCTTAGAAATTTAAGAGAATGGTTTGGTCTAAGTTCCAGCGAACTGTTTCGAATAGCAGCCAATAAAATAAGAATCGCAGTCATGATTTCCAACCTCCGACAGGAGAAGGGACCTTAAGAAGAAGAAGAAGATTAATTGTACAACAATTAAGAAAATACGAATATTGCAAACTTACTTTAAATAGTCAAAAACTTAAAGGACAATCTAAAGCATCGTTTTGAAAGTTCGAGGATAAAATTTTATTGCATGTAATAATTCCTGGGCCCAAACGCCGGGCGCCCAAACGCCGGGCGCCCAACCGTCCGCGCCCAAATGTCGCGTACCCCTGGAATAGGGACTCTGGTTACTGCTGAATTCGACGTCGGTGGACTTTTCTAGGGGCAGCATCTTTGATGTTGGCACAATCGCTCACACTTTGACTAGACAAATTGGCCACAAAACTCGCAGCTTGCATATCACTTAAATATAAACCGGATAGGCCTGTATATAGTATATTATGTAACAAGTTTTATAAACGTCACTTTAGTCAGGAGTTGTTTTAGGCACGAGCGGAGCGTATCGCAGCGAGTGTCTAGACGAGATTATACAGGGTGTCCCAAAAACAATGGTACACCAATTAGTCATAGATTCCGATCGTTATAATAAATCGATTAAACCTAAAATACATTAGTACAAAGTCCCTTCAGTAAGAAGTTATATGGCCTTGAAGATCAATTTTTATTTTTTTTTTTTCGTTAATTTCCACAAATGTAGATATATCGATATGCTTAGTATTATGTGCTGCACCAACGAAAAAAGTTATTAATTAAACTTGATTGTAAGAGGCACTTCACCTACCTTTCAAAACTTTTTTTAGCTCTAACTTCGATATCTGTAAATTTTTTTTTTAATGTTTGGTTATTATCTTTAAGAGAATTAAAATACACAAAAATAATGTACTCTTAGTTCATAAGGGTAAAATCAACCGTTTATCTTAAAATGTCATGATCACAAAAACAATGATCATCTAGTAAACAACAATGATAAATCAATTAATGACATTAGTGACATAAGAATTTGTTCTTTTATGTTTAAAAAAATGCCGCTATATAACGAATTCTCCATTGCTGAAGGTTTCGTTATGTCGCAGGATTTTAGTAAGCATAAAAGTCAAAAAACTGATGTCACCAACGTCATTAATTGATTTCTTGTTGTTGTTTACTAGATCACAATCATTACCCATTGTTTTTGTGATCATGGCTACTTGATAATTGCACGTCTTAATGACAACCAAAAACCTTTGATGAGAATTTTAAGGTAAACGGTTACTCCTACCCTTATGAACTAAGAGTACATTATTTTTGTGTATTTTAATTCCCTTTCATATAATAACCTAACATTTTTTAAAAATTTACAGATACCAAGTTAGAGCTAAAAAAAGTTTTAAAAGATAGGTAAAGTGCACTTTCCAGTCAAGTCAGTTTATGACATTTTTTCTATTGGTGCAGTATATAATAGTAAGCACGTGCACCAAAATTAAAATCGATATCTCTACATTTGTGGAAATTAACAAGACAATGGCAAAGTCAAAGTGACGGTAGAAAACTAACTTGATTTTAGTTTTGGCTGTGGTTAATAAAGCAAATACTATTTGAACCTAAGTTCACCCTGTGACTAAAACGTCGTTGCCAACTTTAGCCCGTGACTATGAAGCTCGTTAGTCACAGGCTATGAAGGCATGACTAAAAGCTCACTTAGGGACGTGTATTTTAGCATATTAAATACCATTTTAGTTACAGGAGTAGAAAATAGTATATTAAGTATCAAGTTTTATAAACGTCATTTTAGTCACGAGTTTTATTAATTACGAGCGAAGGGCCGCGGAGCGAATGTTTAATAAAATGAGTGACTAATAAGTTTATAAAACGAGTTGCATACTATACTCTTTCTACGACCACAAATTTAGAGAATATAACATCATACTATTTCATTAAAATTTTGACATTTATTATATTAGGTTAAATTATGCTTGACAAACGTCAAAGTTGACTGTTGAAATCTAACTTGATTTTAGTTTTGGCTGTGGCTAATAAAGCAAATACTGTTTGAACCTAAGTTCACCTTGTGACTAAAACGTCGTTGCCAACTTCAGCCCGTGACTAAGAAGCTCGTTAGTCACAGGCTATGAAGGCATGACTAAAAGCTCACTTAGGGACGTGTATTTTAGCATATTAAATACCATTTTAGTTACAGGAGTAGAAAATAGTATATTATGTATCAAGTTTTATAAACGTCATTTTAGTCACGAGTTTTATTAATCACGAGCGAAGCGCAGCAGAGCGAGTGTTTGATAAAATGAGTGACTAATAAGTTTATAAAACGAGTTGCATACTATACTTTTTCTACGACCACAAATTTAGAGAATATAACATCATATTATTTCATTGACATTTATTATATTAGGTTAAATTATGATTGACAAACGTCAAAGTGACTGTTGAAAATTAACTTGATGTTAGTTTTGGCTGTGGCTAATAAAGCAAATACTATTTGAACCTAACTTCACCCCATGACTAAAACATCGTTGCCCACTTCAGCTCATGACTAAGAGGCTCTTTAGTCATAGGTTATGAAGGCATGATTAAAAGGTCACTTAGCGACGTGTATGTATTAGTATGTTAAATGGCATTTTAGTTGCAGGAGTAGAAAAAATAATTTATTTCAGGACTCGGTGTTGTTTTACTTTTAACACAGACAAACAAGGTTTCTTTACCAAAAGTGAGACAATCATCTGCAAGAAAACTGTCATATTTATAGAAAATTGGCCAGTCTTCCTCAAATAAATTAAATTTGTAAGAATACATCCTTTAGATAGATCAATAAATAGAAGAACACCATCGACATTAAATGTAACGTCACAAACTGAACTTAGCAATATTTAACTTTCAGAAACTAAATATTGAAGGAAATATATAACTTAAAATTGACATATCTAAATTCCGGGCAGTTCAATTAACCTTCTCTGCGAATTACTGGCGATTCTGTTACCAGCAATTAGACAACTAATTTTTTTAGGAGGACTTTCTAGCAAATATGGGATCCAGAGTTCATACATTGATCTTTCTGGAAGCACACGCGTGGAGGCAGCTCACTCTGTTCCGATTTTTTTTAATTTTACAATCTTAAAGAGTGACATTTGCGGCATTTCTATAGGAGACTCCTTTACAGTAGCTAAGATTGTACGTTATAAAATGTAAGTAGTCTCAATTTTATTATTTTTGCATCAAAACTGCATTTTCTATTACCGATCCAGATTTAAATTTTAAGATTACATAAAAAGTAGTAACGCCAATAACACATATAGAATTCAGTTGATATATTTTTATGTCTTAAATATATTTTTTAAACTAGGTCTCCGAATGGTCAGCAATTGTTAAATCAATAATCACGAACAAATAAATCGGCTCCTAAAAGAATGGCTATGAAATTATTTACTTAACCGTTTTACCAACATCAGTGATTACCACACATTTGAAAATCGTTAATTAAATAGTTTCTCCCCAGAGAATCTCTAAACCATTTAATATGTATATCTAAAGGAACCATTTGACAACAATCTATTTTAGAGTAAATATATGTAGTATTATGTAAACCTAACGTTCCATGTAACTTGAATACGAATAGCTTGAGAACTGTAGAATTTAAAGCAGCCACATCGTGCCGTTAATCTAGTAGCTCCAAGTTCATCACAAAGCGTGTGAATCCAACGAACCGATTTGCAATGAAAACGGAGCAAAGGAATCGTTTTATTTAGACTGTCATTTCAATCAACAGTGAATGGAGTAAGCCCTATTGTTTAACGCGGTAGTGCTCATAACTGAAGAACACCTGAATATGTTTGACGAGTGCGCCCCAAATGGAATTTATAATGCCGAAGCGTGCGCAAACAATATTCGGAGTGTGTGGATGTGGAGTAAAATATATTGCTCATTTGCTATTCATAAAGGCCGTAAATATAACTAAGAAGTGCCTTTTGTTTCAGGCGGCAACTCCTCCGGTGATCAAATGGAATAGCGAACAGCAGCGACCGCGGATTCGAAGCAATATATAATTCAATCACTCGCTCTTCTGCCAGTCATCAAAATTCTATCAGTATCCGACGGATCCTTTCGGCGTTCTTACGGCTAGGCGTCGGAATTAAATTCTAGAGACAATAAAACCACACAATCGTTTCCTTAAGGCAATCAAAATGAAGTAACTCGAGGCATTAAGTCACTGACTCGTAATCATATCAGCAGAAGTGTACTTTGACACTAACACATATCCGGAAAAATTGTAATAAGTCGTCTATAGACCCCAGTGCACTTAGCCCTTTCGCCTTACGATGTTCGCCGTAGTGAAGTAGTGCCGAAAAGTGCATCAATGCCGGCTACGACGATGTTTTCCAAATTCAAGAGCAGCAGCGGCACCCCGCAGAGCCCCCTAGAGAACAACCCCATCGGACAGTTTTTCGAAATCGGCAAGCAGGTCGCGAGTGCGGGCCCGGAGCTGGTCTGGAGAATTCACGACGCCTACAGAAAAAGCGACGGAAAGGTAAGTCGTCTTTCTATTTATAACAGATATATCATGCATGGGCGCGTACTACCGGCGCCGGTCAAACGATTTCGATAGTTAAGGAACGTTATTTCTGTTCGGAATTCGAATGGGGATTGATAATGGTGGTAAAATGGTAACCACTTATGCCTCGAAGAGCATGTTAGCCTTCGGTCACGGTGGTTATTTCTAGAATAGCCGTTAAGCTAGGTCAGAGGTACTATCGCAGTCTGACACCACAGGTCCACGATATTACTATCATTATTTAGGAATGTTAGAACGAGGAGCAGAAATGGGCGTTTATATGGGCGTGTAGACAATAGTTCTTAAGACTTTTTGGTCTAAAATGCATTTACAACAGGTAATCAAACTAAAAGTGCCTCCAGCTAACTTCAAGGGGACATGGGCGCGGTTCTATTCTGACATCGTGGGTATGTCAGTTTAAATCAATTCGAGGGGCGGATGTAGAAAGTGCGCAACTAATATTATTCTAGCTCCACTGGATTTGATTCTCACAGCCAGAGATGATTGGAATTTCTTAATCCCGCAAGGAACTACCTCGGCAAGCGGTCGTTTAAGTCGGTAATTATTAAGGAGCCTCCAAGGTTGATCCGGCTGAAGAATTACTTTACCTTAAGGGGCCTTACAATTCTATGCAAGTATCAGCCGCCGCGCTACTTAAAACTTGTTCGCTCCAATGCCTCTGACTTAATATCAATTCACCGGAAAGCACCGGTCTCGGGAAGGTCGCCGACGCTGCGGTCGTAGCACCTCGACAGAGAAACGCTGGCCTTAATGGCTCCCACACGAATGCCCAAGGTAAGGCAAAATATGCAATCAAGAGGATGCATTTTTCCTCAAGCGGAGTGTAACGGCATAAAAGGTAATTTCTCATAAAGCTACGCAGCTTAAGGTTTAAATCGGAATCTACAGAGCCACTTAGGCAGAGTCAGCTTAGTACGAAGTGAACGAGAACTAAGTAATTGTTACAAACGGCGTTAATAATATAAATCAACCCAACCAAAACGTTTATTGTAGTCGTATAGGACTACAGAACAAAATATCCAGCGGCAGCAGGTACTGTTCGCTATACAATTTATTCCTTTCTGGGGATGCCACGGTTACAAACTCTTATTAAACCTATTAAGCTAGTCATAATCTCACCTACCTATTGACAATATTCGAGAGCCTCGCCTGAAGGGTGGGAACTCAAGCTGTTTCCATGAAACAAATACTTGAATAACGCAATGAATACTGACAGTATTCGACTAATTTCTAAATATTTATGTAAGTAAACTTGAATGGTTTATTTTGTATTTATAGTAACGACTTTTCAATTTTCTATGACCAGAAGAAAGTGATGTTAAATTTGGGTTTACTAAGATTTGAGTTTTCAATCTTTCCTTAAGCAATGCAAAAAGTAATTTTGTCACTGCACGTTTGTTTGTACTGTTCCACTTGACTTGCACCCTTCGCTTTACCTATTATTTCACTTTTCGAGATCTTTGTATACACTATATCTTCTGCCAGTAATAGTATGGTTTTCTTCGCAAATTGATCAGCTGTCTCTTTACTATTACTTGCATCATGTACCACAACCCATATAAAATCTATATCCTACAGTTGTTCCTTTAGATTTTGAATGTTCTTTCTTATGTTCTCAATTATCATAATTTTCCTTATTTTTTGGTGAGTCTAAATTAACTCTACGTTAGATTATATCCATACGGTTTTTATTTTTTTTGGATGTATTTTGTAATGACATTCGAATTTTCAATTTATCGGCTTTATTATTTGAGCACTTTCTAAGAAGTCTGCTCTTTGTTGCGCTTCACAGTAACTTGTACTTATAAATAGATATATCTATCCACATTGTCATCGATCTTGTCGTTGAAGTCGGAGCTAATGGCTGCATACATGCCTTATCTCCACCAGCTGAAGTTTAATTTGCTCATAAGTTTACCTGCATACAGTTGTACAGAATATATACAACCACATTGTACATATAATAACGTGTATTGCATACAGACAAGAACATAAATATTCGGAAGCAACCATAGCTGCTCGTTATGCAATTTACTATTATATATCTGAGAAAATGGCACTGAGCTGATGTCATGGTTACAAACTGCTTATCAAACCTATTAGGCTAGTTACAATGCAACCTCCATATTAAAAATATTTAAAACCCTCCATGAAAGAGAGGAGCTCAAGAGAGCTCAAGCTGAAGCCCGTAAAGCCGTCACTCCAATAACGCATACAAATAATTGACTTCTAATTATAAAGGTGGGCAAACTCCAGCTGCTCAGAAGGGAAATATAAAAATGCAGAAACTACAAGCTTTGTAGACTCTATCCAGTAATGAAAATAATATTATAGCTCAGTTAGTGTCAACAATGCCAACACCAAGAAAAAGCGAGTCTGCAGCTTGAATCAATAAAGTTCAGAGGACTCCATCTTCCTGAAGATTAATGTGTGATGGGAGAGCTGTCAAGACCTGGAGCGCGACTAATTCACTAAAATAGCCGCTCGAACGACAAAGATGGGAACAGTTTTACCTGGGGTACTAAAGAACCTCGAAAATGATCGCCAAGACAACTGAGATGCGGGAGTTTTAACCTGCGGCACGACTGACCCACGAAGATGGTCGCCGACTTGATAGATATGGTCGAATTTGACGATAAGTGTCAATTCAGGGTGTTGCTCATGATGCCCAAGAGGAAGAAAGAGTCAGGAGGTATTGCTAAGCGTATGCGAGAATCCATCGGTTAATTGTTGGGGCAGGCGGCAATAAGCGCACGATAACAAACTGACCAAAGTGTTTAAGCAATTCGGAGTATAATTCCACCCGGTTAAATACCGATCATGCCATTCCGGCAGAAGTGATTTATTTCAGTGCGTTATCCTGCACTCGTACGTCTGGCTTTCTTGCGGTTAACTCTCTGCTACGACCCCGAATATGTAGTAAAGTGGATTAATGTTCACCTTTCCGACATTGAAATCTATACAATCGAATATTAACATCTTTTAATCTTACTTGCCACCACTGAAACCTTCTGATGGATATCCCAGTGTTGTGTCGTTCGCAGGGCACATTTCCAATGGTGCGCAGAACATATATAACATGTTTTCAATTTTTTTCAAATCGACATTTGAAACATCACCTATTAACGAATCTCAGTATCGATGAGCTGGCACAGGGCGTACAAGATTATGGTTTAGCGTCTCTTCATCAACATTTTTTAGATGAACTAGAAGTCTTAAAGGGATTAAGGTCACTAGATATTAAGAAAGGCACGAGGCCAGACCGAATTCCTCCACTTTCTCAAACAGACTGCTTCCTCCCTGCACATTCCACTCACTTTAATTTTAAATAAGTGTTTAGATAAAGGGACCGTCCCTGATAAGTAGAAACTGCCCTACATTATCCCAGTTTATAAAAGCGGCTCCAATCAAACTGTTGAAAACTCTATGCCAATTTTTATTTTGTCTAGCTTACCTGAACTCCTGAATAGGCTGGTTCATGACGATATATATTCTGTTTGGCTATCACAAGCTATTGAACAGCAACACGGCTTTGTTAAAGGTAAATATTCTACTAGTAGCTTGCTCATTTATTCAAACTTTCTTTTTCACAATATAGATTCTGTTTATCAAGTAGATGCAACTTACTATAATTTTAAAAAGTTCAGTGGCAATGTCGATCACTTCATTTTAATAAAAATATCATCTTGAATTGCATTTGAGGTTACTTATCGACTTTCATATCTAGAAAATATGCAACAGTCTGTGTCCATTTGTTGCTAATTACAACTTTTTGTCGCTAAATATATTATTTCATTTCAGCTAAGTAACCAAATTTATCGAAGTATCTAGTTGTAAACAATTGATTAATTATAGAATAAGAGTGGGTTCCCAACCACATGACTTCCAAGTTTCTGGTTTTACTCGAATTGGAAACACTCCAAAATAGATTTAATCGTTGAATATTCGCTTCAATTAAGCAGTGGAGGTTTCATTCACATTAGTAAGAGGAATTTAGTGTAAACTTCCACATGAGCATTGAGAAATGTTAACCTGGACATGCAAGGAAATTCCCTTTGAGGAAGTTCTTTAATTCAATATACTCTCTTCTAAACGGAAAACAACTAGAACAACGAAACACCCTTGTTCAACTTAGTTGTCCTTCAACTCAATACACTCTGCAACGATCCTGTAAACTTTTCAAAGAAAATTCTGGTCTATAAACCAGTGTTGCGGAGTTCGAATTTTTTTTCTGTTCTTGTTTAACTACTTAAGAAATAGAAAATGTGTTAATTAAATAGGGGAGTTTCAATGCCCAATACGTGCAATTTTAATAAGTAACAGCACTAAATTTCAGTTTAGCGTTTACCTTGAATAATCGTCGGCCGCAATGTGTCTTCCATTTTGTAAATAATTGGACATACGCACACCCTCTTTATTGGACAAAACAGCACCTATCCACTTTTCTCCAGATTTTGTATTTCGACTTAATGCATTACAGTCTTGCTCTCAGATTATAGTAAAAAAATCAGTTAATGCATTGCAACCAGCCAATCCAAAAAGATGTCACCGTTCTCTACAATACAACGTAAAATATTTTTGATTTTCATACTGTTTCCAGGTTATCAACATCGAGATTACCATTGATAGACGCAGCCACCACCTTCTCCTTCACTCAGTATGAGTAGGTGATTTATAAAAGCACTATTCCCGGTTTTTCCTATTACTGCAAATGGACACAGCATTTAAGGAAAAATTGTAGACATTGTTATTTTAAATAATGTGTCTAAAAACGGGTCAGGGCTGTTTTTGAAAAGATGGCTTTGCATTCATTCTGTAAATAACAAACGCAACCTCAACAATAATTGAATTATAAAATGTATTACACTTACGACACTTAATCACAAATTGGAGTTAAACTTGACAGTTGCGAGTGCTAGACGCTAAAATATATAAAACGTAAACGAAGTTTTAGGCAAAGCACTTTTTTAAGCGGATTAAATGGCGAATAATGAACGAAATTCTTTAAAATGTGGAATTATGCATATACGGTGTATTGGTTATTCCAAATTCTGCAGTGCTATTTCTGTATCACTCTTCTAGAACGTTCATAAATTACAAATCGATCTTAAGCTGATAGATAGTGCATTACATAAATACTACTGCATGGTTCTAGATTTCTAGAATTTGTAAGAAAATCCTAATCCCAATATAAAAGAATAGTAGTTCAGGGGAAAACCTGTTTACTATTCGCAACAAACCCCTAATAAAAAGTGCTGCTTCCATGATATGACTTTCCTTGTGTATAAATTTTCTGGAAAAGTACTTAACGTGAAGAATGTCTGTAACTGCATTTTGCTTTACAATTAAACTTATAGAGCGTATAATATGAAACGACTGTATTAAAATAACGCACCTAAAGACCGTAGCCATATTCTAAAGCCGCAATAAATAATTCCTAAAACTGGTAATAGTTCACACCATATATTGCTTAACGAATTAACCAGGTTCAACTTACCTCGATGCAGTAATTAAAGAATAGCAGTAAATTCAAGATTCATGCTTTGTTGCTCTAAAAACAATACACAACTGCATCTCGACGCGTTAAAATTGTATCGTTGAAAAGTAAAGTCTTGTCGAATGGAGAATGGATAACGGTGGTTCAAAGAATGACTGCCGATATATCGACGTTGATGTATATGCTTGTAACGAGGGACTTTCCATTGTGGCATCGGGATAGAGCATCGGTATACAGGATTTAGGAGAAACGAGGCGGCGTTTCTTTAACGCTCTAACCCGGGGTTTGAAATCAAATTCTACTGCACAACAAAGAGACGGACAACGGAATTTTAAGTTCGTAGGCTATTGAAAAACCCCGAAGTTTGGTCGAAGTTGAAACCAATTTTCAGCTATCAAATGAACGGTTTCACAGTTCCTTATAAGTTGCTTGAAGAGCGCTCTCTTATATGTTAAAGTCAAAGCACTGTATCGGCTTCAACTCGATTATCACTTAGCAATCAAACTAATATGAAACTAGCAACAACACTTGTATTAAGCAATAAACGAAATTGTACCAAAGTGGCAGAGAAAAGTTAAATGAATTTTGTAACCTGTGAATGCAATCTATTACACATTAATACAGATCGGCGATTCGACAATTTAAGAACAAAAACGTACACATGTTAGACCAAGAAACAACTTTCATGTGCGGCACTGAATCACAGAATTTTGATATATAAAACACTGGTTATAAATAAACCAAAAAAAGGGATGCCTCCCGGGAAAAATCTTATCGAACATGCTTTTAAGTTTACCTGGTGATTGATGGCCCAAAACGCGTCAATTCACTTAGACAGATGGACCATAAGTCTTTTGTTCTGCACAAGAATGGCAAGAAACTGTACCAGTACCCAAAAACGTCGACATCAAATCTTAAAGCGAATACTGTAGAGACGTCTATCGAAGAACGACGATGCATTGCACTCGCGGTGCACGTTATAGACATGTTTAAAAATACTCGGAAAAGCTTCGAAAAGATGAGTTTCGGGTACGTAAACCAAATTCTGGTTAGTGTCGAGAAACAATAAATGGGTCTAGGACATTTCGCCGTCGCCACTTCGCCGTCGCCGTTTCGCCGTCGCCGTTTCGCCGTCGCCATTTCGCCGTCTGCCATTTCGCCGTCGCCACTTCGCCGCCGACCACTTCGCCGTCGCCGTTTCGCCGTCGACCATTTCGCCGTCAACTTGAAAGCGGAACAAAGACCGTGCTGCCAAATAATTATACTTTAATTTATTTTTATACTTTAATGTAATGCAACCTTCACTTTATTTATTTGGACATTAATTTGTTTGCTTATAAACTATCATCTTTGTTAACTTAATAATATACTAATTGTACTCCGTTGCCGGAAGAAAATGCATAATAAGTTTAATAATTTCTATTGTACTTAAACAGCAAGTATACAGTAATATTTAAATTGTAAAGTCACATATATACAGGATGGTTCAAATTTATTTCGGGAAACTTTAGGAATACACAGAACACTTCAAAATAAAGCGGAAAACGTTAATCAACTTATATCGAAAACGTATAATAAGCGAGATGTAAGACGTTGAAGTTGAGTTAAAAAATCTGGTGTGATACACTCACACAACTTCCTTTTACAGTGATCTTATAATTAGCAAAAAATTTGATTTTTAATTTTTAAGCATTTGTCAAAAATTTTCAAAAATCACAAATATTACAAAAACTGTACAAAATAGAGCGTTAGTTGAAGAGATAAATTTTCTCTAAAAGTTTAAGATAAATTCAAAAATGTAATAATATACCGGATGTGGGTGTTCTATTTCAAATAGGAGTTAATTAAAAAAATAAAAAAAAAATAAAAGAAACCCATTTCAGAAGTATTCAACTGGAAAATCACCACCTCACATCAATACACAATAAAAATGTAAAGTTTGAAAAAAGAGCAGATCACTAAAATCATCATAACGGCCATACTACCATAATAGTTATTAAGGTACCAAGGGCATTATGAGTAAAATAAGAGCCCAAGATTGTTAGTGTACTAACCGAGGGCCTTTGGCCCGAGGTGTGTACAACAATCGCGGGCTCTTAGCTCATAATGCCCATAGTGCCTTCAAGGTTTTATGTCCTACCAATTTTCTTACCTAATTCATATTCATATTCAATTCATATAATTACTATGATATAGTATTTAAGATTGATCTAGTTAGCTGATCTAAGTTAGATTTGTGACATTAGCTGAGCTGTCATTAATTTTCATTGTGACAGTGGTGCATAATAAAGTTGTATCCATGAAAAAAAATACTGTTAATTTTTCATAATAACCCTAGTGTTCTTATGAAGAAAATAATTGCCCTGGAGCTTTATTTTGTATCTAAGATACCTTAAAATAGTGTCATTAATATCAATTAATGTACTGGTAGGACATAAAGGGAATTTTCTAATCCAAATCATTATAATGACCACCATGTGCATGATAAAAGGATTAGCAAAAAGTAACAAGTATGCTCATTACCATCAACAACTAATCAGACGGTTTAATGCATATAAGAAGTGTAACTTTAATAACCTTTAACGTATTCCTAATGCGAAATAAATGTGAATAATATTTTAAAGCTATTAAAGATTTCGAACATGTATCATTTAAAACATGTAAAACTTTGATTCCATGTCTTGCTTTGATATAGATAAGTGAAAAAGTGTTTTTTTAAGTCGGAAATATAAAATAATCTACGGCGAAATGGCGACGGCGAAATGGCGACGGCGAAACGGCGACGGCGAAATGCCGACGGCGAAATGGCGACGGCGAAACGGCGACGGCGAAACGGCGACGGCGAAAAGGCGACGGCGAAAGGGCGACGGCGAAACGTCCCATTCCGACAATAAATCTCCCTAGTAGGCGAAGCTTTATAAAACGATAGGGCGACCAAAACGATACGATATCTTATCGATGAGCACTTGACGCAGCATAACGTCCGTTGAATTTTCACTGGGAGGGACATACCAAACACGTGAATTCACTCAGACAGTTAGGCCAGTAGTATTTTGTTCGGCACAAGAATGACGAGAACCTAAGCGTCTCAACATGGCTCCCTTCATGCAGAATTCGGTACCCAAAAACGCCGACAAGAAATTTCGAAACGACCATGGTGACGATATCTATATCGGCAACAATTCTTTCCATAGTGGGTGCGCGTTACAAAAATCTTTAAGAATACTCGGAAAAGAAGCCTCATAGTTTCGAAATTGTACCTAACATACCCCAGCGTGAAGAATAGATTTCAGACTAAAATAGAAGCAAGCTTCAAAACAGCATCTGAAAAAAAACGGAAACAAATGTTTTATTATTTTTAAGAGTGCCACATGTTTGGTTTACCAACTATGCACTGGGGAAAGTTTCTACCATGTGAAACTTTCTCTCGCCAGAGCTAGTGGTCAAACTACTATCAAATTTTAAGTAACTAATAGTTAACTAATCAGTGTTTGTATTCTATTCATTGCTTTTATTGAAATAAATACGATATTCAATACTTCTTACTGGTCTTTAATATTTATTTAACGCGATCTAACTCCCAACTACTCCTGATAAAATTACCTTCGATATTTTATCTACATTTAGCAGTTCAACTAGTTTGACTGGGCGGTTTAACTACAGTTATTAGTAATTCAACTACTTCGTGTGCCAATTGAAAACGTACTTAAGGGATTCTGGAAGTGAGAAAATAAGAAGTTGCGCTTGCCGTATTGCTATGTTAATTAATCTGAAAACAAATATTTTTGCATTTGCCACTATAAAAAACGCTCCTCGTAGAAATTAATCAAGGGAAAAAGCATTAAAAAAATTGATTTTGTAGTAGGCGGTTGGAAATTCTATATTTTCAATTATAAATCGAATTTCTTAGTTCTTCTTGTTTTCGATTCTCGGCAATTCTATGAATTTTAGGAGCTTTTCTGTATCTTTAAATCTTTATACCATATTTGTTAATATTTTGGAATTTTTCGTACCATTCAAATCTGCGTATACTCAATTAACTAATCCCATCCCTCCACAAACGCAAACTTGCAATCTATTTATTGCTGATTCAACATACTAAATGTTTCTGCTTAAAGTAGTTAAAAAAGTAGTTTCTGAAAAGATTCTTCACTGTGTTAGGTTATTTTTTATCAAGTAGTTGGTAGTTAATAGTTACATAATTTCAGAAGGAGTTTCCCAGGTCAACTCTCCATAAAGTGTGCTCAACTCCAGATATGACTTACCTGGCGAGATTTCTTAAATCCTACTTATATTGCAAAAAAACTCGTAACGAAATGTCGATTCACAAATGAACATCATATAGTAAATAGGAGAACGTCAGTAAGATTCATAAAAAAACACAACACTTAAATGCGCGCATGCAGAAGCCAGTGGCGGCGTAGACTTTTAACCTGACCTAACAAATCGCAGAAGCAGCATTGCAAGGGTGCTGTTGGTACTCCATAAAATCACACCTTTTGTGGATTCCAAATATTCTATAATACATATAAGCTGATATTTCCCTCAAACTACTGATTCAATTGACATATTGCCTAAAACTGAAAATCCTGAAATTCATGTATTTCACTAATATTACAATACTTGCATGCTTGCAATACTACGCAGTACCTGTCCATATTCTAACAACATGGTTAATGGTACGTCATTGAAATCCACTGTAATAATGGTGTCAAAAGGTGCAATGCTTACTTCTTCATCAAATGCCAAGCGATATATACCTATCGTATCGATCTAAAATTAATAAATCAAAATTCGGCATTAGCAATTATGAAATATTACTGTACTAACAGGAACTCCTTTTAGTTAAAGGCTTCTTTGTATACGATTTCCTTAACAATTTTTTATTATTTGAATTGTGGGTGATTTGTGTTATTTTGGACAATGGCTGGGAATTTATCTACTTCCTCATTTTACATTGTCGACGTAACTTTGCCATTAATTGAAACCTTTAGTACAATGCTGCACGATAACTACAAGGTTCTAAATATTTTATAAAATTTAAACCGTTGTTGACGCTTTTTGCATATTTTCATAATTTTTTATGGTTTTTAGTAACTTTAAGAGCCACTATTTGAGCAAAAATACAAAACCGATTAGATATTCTAGGCATTTCACAGGTAAGCTCGAAGCTCGGGAACTACTGAAATTTTCTAAACTTTGCCAATGTTACCAATTTACTGAAATAATAATGAGAAAACTTGCCACGGATCCGAGGGATTTATTTTACGCTCTTTGTTATTAAATTGAGCACGCAACCACGCATACTAAAAATTTAATTTACTTTTAGAAAGCGTAGGGTAACTGTATGAATATAAATAAAACGCTTTAGCGTGAACTAGTGGACAAAATGAAATAACAAGGTTTAGAAGAAGACACCCTTCACTTTGTAATTTTGATGAAGAATTGTTGCCGTCATTTCAGCAGTTTCGCGAATCTTTTTAAGCAATACATACGAATAGCGAGACATAGATTTTTACATATTTTCCTGTGCAGAATTATGTTGTTGTTACTACTAATATTAGCCATTTCAGTTAATTGAAATACATCCTGTTATAACATGTCAACATCCTCCTAAGCCAGCTGGGATGTAGAGCAATTGCTTATACGATAAACGAACACGTTCTGTTGTAAAAATATCCAATAATAGTTTCGCGCATCCATTCAAAATTCTGAATCACTTTTTCTTTCAAATGAAATTGACATCGGTTTGCGGGCGTTGCCTTTATAATTTTATCGGACAATTCCATCAAACTGGCAGCTATGCGTACTTGCTGTGCTGATTAACATTCATATCATTCATATTTCTACGTCAAATTACCTCATTTCAGCAAATCGTGTATAATAGAAACCTGAAAGTCGCCTTATAACAGGTAAGTTTTGATAAATTGCACGCAAACGAGCTCTTCTTCCTCTTTTATTTAATTTTAAAGCTGTATTCCACCAGTTCAGCCCTTTTAGCAGTTCTCCAGCAACGTCTTCAATTATTTTCTCACAATTTTTCTCTTCGGTCAGTGCACCACCCTCTGTTATACAGATCAAATTCATCAATGGAAATAGGGGTCAGTTAGGCCGTATAGCCTTTAGTCTTATATATCCGTGTCTATTTTTTTTATTTGAAATGGTGTAGCACGTTTCATTGGGTTTTCTTTCTTTCTGTTATTTCTAATGTTTTCAGATACACAACATTGTTAAACCTTTCCATGATGCTATATTCTTTGAAATGACTTCTTGCCGGTAAATCCCCACTTACGACTTCTAATAATCTAAATCGGTGTCCAGTAGCTCTGTGCGTCGAGCAGGTTCTAAGGTAAGCCAAAATGGGGGCTCGGTTGCGATATTCAAAATTATTATATTTTGGAAGGTACGGGGGTATTGTTACTGGGTACTGCACTACAGCAAACCTCCTAGACTATAGCACAAGTGGGTAAACAAAGAATAACTGACTTCAAAATATGTGAAAATCACTACAAATAAAAACCATAAAATAGTAGAGGCTCTATTAGGGTAATATTCATAGCATCACGATTGAGCGGGTCAGCCATGCAGCTGGGATCGCAATAAAGGGCTAGAAAATATTGCTCAGTTTTTTTAACTGACCGTGTTACGGTATTAAATGCTCAGATCGACCTAGGTCGTATTGATTGTTCAAAAACGGGTACAAACTACAGGGTTCGCCGGCTTTACTAAAAAGAACACAGATCTTAATGTGCTGGAGCAGATTTTGTTGCTCCGGTTACTCGCACTTAACTCAGTCGGGAAGGCGTGGTTCGAAAGCTCAAAGAAAAACCGGCGGCACTTACCCTAAAGATTGCTTAAAATAGATGCCTAGAGCGCCACTTGTTTCTAGGTAGGGAATGGCAAACGTGTTAGAAACAAGAACACACACGTCGCCTATGATGAAGTCCTCCGTGTACGTTGTCCTTGCCGCGCTGTCCAAGCCTCCACCGAGTCTTCAGATAGAACGCCAAGAGTGGCCATAAACAAATGACTTACCTTAAGGCCCACCCTTGCTAAATAGTAACAAAAGCACAATAATACTGGCCCAAATTCTGGGGGCTTGCTTGCTCATAAGACATGCTTTAGCTTTACAACTGCAGTTACACCTGGCTTTTGCCCAAACTAATTACTTAGGAACCCAGAAGGGGTTCAGAACTCGACAAATAAACCGACTGACTTTAACAGATTTATTATAAAATGAGTTAAATTTACAAACAAGTTTACACTGAAATAATCGCCCGGAGGCGAGTTTAAATTTAATCAAAAAAGAAAGGCACACCCTACTTGAACATGAAAGGGGCTCCCAAGCAAAGTTACCTTAATGTCTAACGATGTTATTACAAAATACAAGACAAGATATCCAGGGTCAAGCCCCTGATGTCAACAAGCAAATCAAATTCTAAAATTCGGCGAGCGTACGCAACGTTTTGATCACTGGGGTTGCACAGTAAAAATTACAGACGCCACTTATCTCGGCACACAAGATATATCGCACATACAATAAATACCTGGAGCTGTAAGCATGTTGGGGTAGCGATGACGTCCTCGGCGGAAGCTTGGCAAGGCTGCTGCAGGGGGTCCAACTTGAAAGAGAGAGAGGGTCGGCGGCGGAGCTGGCGAAGATGACTTTAGTTTTCGGGGTGGCCCAGCGAACGTAATCAGAATTTGCAACTGCAATTATCCTCGAACGACACGAGTACACAAGCGGGGATAATCAAACGACGTTAGAACTATATGTGCACCAATGGCAAACTTTGCGTCCCTCTGTACTTTGAGAGCGGACAACAAAACGATACGATAAACGACGTTTTCCCCAATAAAACGATTCGCGGGCCTTTCCCTTAACTTCACGACCGCCTCGAAGTTCTTTTTGCACCTACGGCTATGAAGCTGTCGCCGAACTACTTAAGCACGAAACAGTTCCGAGGACCGGGGTGTGAACTTCACCACACCACTGTGTTATTCGAGGGTTCGCTACTAATTAAAATTTCGAACGCGCGGGTTTGAAGATTTGCCCCCGCGGCAAAGAGGAGTCCATCTCACTTTTACTAATCCAAACTGAATCTTTTGTCCCCTTGTTGCAACACGAAAGAAAACACTGCATCATGAACTCGGGGAAACACCGATTCAAACAAAGCACAAAGAAAGCCTCACATACTTTGAACTGCCAAGTCAGGAAAGTCCAGGCGTATCAAATATCTTAAATTCAGAAGTTAAATTAATCGAAAAGAAGGTTTGGGCTTTACAGAACGTGACCCTATTACTTGGGCACAACAGATTAATCAAAACTAATTTCCAAAGAGCTTGCAGTGTGCCAAGAAAGGCAGGGCGCTTAAGTTGCCTTATCGCTAAACTGAAACAAAGCTGCCTTTAAAAAGGAAAGCAGTATTAAGGTCTGAAGTCAGAAATATAATGCACAGAATAACAGGAGCTCTACTAAAATTTTCTTCCTTTTGACAATTTGTTCGCGAGACCGAATAGTATCAAAAGTCCCTAACGGCGTTAAGAATTCTACGAAAGAAAGCAGCTGAGCTGCGTACGAGTATAGATTACGTCACCCTGAACAGAAATAAGCTTAACCTGATACCAAAATTTCGACGGATATGTAAGTTATAAATGATTTACAATGAATTGCAAGGTCCCAAAGAAACTAAATAGGCTCGTGAGAAACAATGCAATACAAACCAGCCCGGACAATTCGCTGCCGCAGCTTGAATGACTCTAAATTACACGATCGGTTTTAAAGCAGGGCCGGTTTTAGGGCAGAACCGGCTTCAGAAATTAACGAGGTCTAAAATGATCTAACAACCGAACTAAGCAAAACTAGCAGATTTTCCTTCAAATTAGTGTTGAAGACGTTACTGCACTACGAACGGGAGTATAGCCCAAAACTGATTTCAAAACGCAACTTACTTGCTAACACACGCACAAAAGCAAATTCTAGTGCATTTTAGATTAATCGATTAAAAGCACATGCAATATCACGTAATAAACTTAAATTCTGCTCTTGAAATGCAGCTTAATCGGCGACAGAATGCGAAAACCAAGCAAAGTCACAGACTGCGAGCATCGTAGAAAATCTTGGCCCTATCTTCTGAATCGCTGGCCATCAAGATTGGCTGAGATTCGCAGCTATGGAATTTATGTGGACCTTTAAAGGCCGCGTCGGAGATAATATAG